>ML681981.1:7618102-7696857 GCA_007922195.1 Podocnemis expansa | reverse complement strand
TTTACTGGACTAGACTAACACGGCTATCCCTTTTGAAATTGCTAACATAAGCCAGGCTAATAGGGATCTTGTTATTTATGATTCAGATCAACTGGAAGCTTGCTTTGTCTCCATGTTTATAAGCCTTTTGAAATATGAGGTCTGATTTAGCTCTTAACATTAACAAAGTCAATTCAATTCTCTTGCACTCAATGCAGATTGCTTCTTCTGTTTTCTAGCAATAATAACAGTTAAACAAGTCAGCCTTTAGATCTCCTAAGTCTGTCAAGGGTTTTCCTTCCCTCCTCCTCCTTTTTAGTGTTTGAGTAACCAGTTAAAAAGACTCTTACGAAAGCCTTGGATACTTCATCACACACCCTGAGTCACGTTCCTGTGTTATGGCTTATTTGAAAGCATCAATACTGGAGATATCATCAGTAAACAGCTCTGTGTGCAGGGACAGTGACATACAGTTTGGCAATAAATGTCAATTAACTAACACAGATTAACAGATAGTGATCAGAAAAGAGTCCAGAGTATTTTTCAGATTCTGTTGTTTTATAAAGATTCCTGTGAGGTACCCATAGTCATTGGGTACCCCGGAGGGAGATATATCTGCTATTGAGAAAACACTGTTTATTTTAACTGGGCTGCCGTTCTCTGCACCGCTACCAGCCATAAATCAGCTGCAGTTTACCTATAGATATAGTCTATTTTCTTAGCCTGTATCACCCTGAGACTGTTATCTCCTCTCCCACTTTAACTTTATTACAACGACTAAAGTCATCAAAGTAATCATTACAATTCTTTAGTTGGGCTAGATCTAAAAATGACTTTTTAAGTAATATTTAATTTCAAAATCTAGTGTTGTCATTAATGTATATCTGTTTGTTTCTTTTATTCCTTCACCATCTTGCAATGCTTTAAAATCACATACTAAGTCATTATTACGAGGAAATATTTGCCTCCAACATTTCTGATCTTTGGCGTCTGCTGCTAATCAGCACTTGGCACATATGACTAACAGGTAACACAAGCAAAATATAACTGACCCTCTTTTGTCTGAGGTAGGCCTGATCTTGGGCCCAGGTGAGCAGTCAGACATGGAGATTTGTTCCTTTTGATAGCCATGGCAACCACACTACAAATCCTGGAAGAAATTGTGATCTATAGTTCTATACCAGGGGTGGCCAAACTTACGGAACTCAAGAGCCACACAAGTTGATTATTAAACCTTCAAGAGTTGCACTGAGCTATATAGCCATATACATTTGCCTACTCCAAAATTACTCAGTTTAAAATTCATTGCGCACACTAACTTTATCATAAAAAGAGAACAAATATTGATCCTACTAATGTTCAATTCTACTAATTACTTAAGGTTACCATAAAAATTAGCCCTATACAGTAAAAACTTGATGCTGCTCAATGTAGAAGCCTGCAGGCTAGTGGTGAGTTTTCTAAAATCCTGACCATGCTGCACTTCTCCCCACCATCACTGACCATGCTGCGCTTCTCCCCACCATCCCAACCCCCTCCTGAACTCCTAGGCTGGGGCTGCTTTCCTAAATTGATTAGCTGACGTTCTTCTGGGAGCCACAATTTTTCAGTCAAGATCTGCATGTGGCTCCTGAGCCGCAGTTTGGCCATGCCTGTATACTATGCTATCAGAGCAATGTAGTCACCATTATGTGGGTTCCCCCAAGAATGACATATTAGGAGTCACATAAAAAGAAACTCTACTGCCAGTCTGGCAGAGATAAAAGCTTTAAAACAAGAGATAAAATGCACAAGTTAGTTAGAATACTGGCTACTACACTTAAAGAGGTTACACTAAACGGTTTTAAGAAATATGTGGAGAAATCATGTGGGTACAAAAAGAAAATTAAAATTCTAATAGCTGATTTAGTCAGAATAAACTCTTTCAGCTTACAACTCATATAATGTCTACAGACTATGTGGTCCTGTAGGTTATACAAGTCATTGCCTAAATCAGGATGCTAAAGTCTATCTGCTGCAGATGTTTCTCCACTTCGGTTTTGAGCATTCTTATTCTTCCTATTATTTAATCTTTCCCTTACAAAAGCAGAAGCCCCAGCCAGATCAGCCTCTTCATTACCAGAAGCTGGGAACACCAGTGAAGACAGAGAAATAGAAGGGTTATTAGAGGAATTAGAAAGAACAAAATGAGGCTGAAGAGAAAAATGCAAATTATTTTGGGAAAATATCTGAAAACATGGATATTTAATGAAAGGGAAAAACTTGGAAATCAGCACTGCTGAAAGAGACTTGAGGAAGGATATTGAGGAACACACTAGACTGGAGTTCTCCATTTGATATGGCTTCAGTAAAAGGCCAGTACAGTTTTAAGATGCAAAGCTCTTCCATCAAAAAAATAGAGAGGGATATCCAACACAGTTCTAAACTCCAGAAGAGAAGAACTACAGAGAGGCTGGGAGAAATGATTGATGAGGGGAGATTACACGAGAAGAGCTGAGCGTGAAGTAGCTTTCTTGTGCCATGAAAATTTTCCAGGATTTCAAAAGATTCTCATTCCACTTTGGGACAAAACTAACATCTTGATATTTTTGGAAAAAACAAAAGCCACTCCACACAAAAAGTATCATCTAGTGGTTCTCATTCTCAACTAGGATATGGAAAGCCCAGGTTCAAGTCCTTGAATCTCCCATATGCCAGACGAGGCGTTGAACATGGGCTGCTCACCTTGCACATGAGTGAACTAACCACAGGGAAAGCCCAAGACATACACCCATACTTTGATGAGAACTGATATGTTATCACACACCATTTGGGTTATGAAAAATTGCCATTTTCTGATAACACATTTTGTTGAACAATTGCCAACAAGCTGTATCCATGAATTAAATACCTAAGGGTGAAATCCAGGCTGTACTGAAGTGAATAGGGGTTTTATCATTGACTTCAATGGAGTCAGGATTTTGTGGAAATAATTTGCCTATATGCTGACTAGAGGGGAACGTAACCAGTGGTGGGTTAGGTGCCTCTGGGCCCCTCCCACTGGTGGGTCCCACCCGGGATCCCATCCGCCCTCACTTGGGGCTGCAGCCCCCCAAACCCCCAGTCTAGGGCCCTGCTCCCTGCAGGAGGGCAGATGCTGGGTGGGGAAGTGGGGCCATAGGCTGGCCCCGACCCAGCTGATTGCCCCCCCAGGCAGTGGGGCTGCCTGGCACACGCGGAGCAGCTTCCAATTCGGAGGCCGTACATGGCAGATAGCCCTGCCACACCCCCAGGGGCAAACCAGCTGGCTCAGGGGCTGGGCAGGAGAGCAGAGCCTGGCCTCTGAGCTGGCCTGGCCTGGCCTGCCCTGAGGGAGGACCAGCCAGACCCTGGAGGCCAGGCAGGACTCACAATGCAATTGCAGAGCCCGGTTTCCAGCCCAGGGCAGCTTTGATCCCCTCCTCAGTCCTGCATGGTGACGGGCCCCCCACATTGTGTGGGTCCCTGGGCATGGGCCTCACAGGCCCATGTGTTAACCTGCCCATGAATGTAACACACAACAAAACTTAAAGGCTGTAGCCACCGAAGAAAATTAGACATGTGCCATGGGTAAACTCAGGAATGTAAAACAAGCAAGGAGCTCTGTGTTAGTTAAAGACTAACAAATTTATTTGTCACATGAGCTTTTGTGGGAGAAAATCGCACTTTGTCAGATGCTTTTTGAAGTCTTTAAGTGCCAGAGGACTCCTTGCTTGTTGTGCTGAACTAGACTAACACAGCTGCCCCTTTGGGACTCAGCACTGTGAGACTCTTCACTATCACCTGCCCTTAGTGTGGATTATTTGCCTCACTCCACCAGCCTTCTGCACTATATGCAATCTCCTCTGGACCTCTGCAGCTCTCATCACTCTATACACATTAGCAATAGGCACACAATCCCGGCGTCCTCTGAGCGCCCCTCAGGAATGCTCAGCCCCTGTTCCAATGAACACTCGTTGAATTCTCAGATTTACTATTCCCAAAAGGACAGCATACATCTGTTTACTAGTTTTAGGTCAGGATCAACAGTCCGTTTAACACAGGGAGCTTAGTTCTACTTACAGTGAAAAACAAGAATAAGTTTATCAACAATAACTAGACACTCAAATGATGGTAAGTAAAAATAATGAAAAACGTAAAATAAAAACAAATAATTTCTAGAGCCTAAATTTAATTCACAATAAAGTCCATTATATCCTATAGCTTAACCCAGGTTCTTTCCCCACAACTTTCAGTTAGGATGACTGAAATCACCCTTCCATAAAATAAAAACATCTAGAGGCTTGTCTTCACTAATAATGGATGGCTAGTGGGTGGGGTTTCATCTGCACCACAGTTAGACCACACGAGACCTTTGTACATATATACAGAACTCCTTACATATTTTCTGTACATGACTTGCAACGGTCAACAGGACCAGCATGACACAGGCTTTCATTAGAGACCGTACATGACATTCGTTTGATGAACCCAGGGACTCTTTGCACACTGTGTACCTCTGTGTCCTTTGCCAGTTGGCATCAGGAGGTTTCTGGGTGACAGAGAGGATCTACTTGGCATAGTAATTGGGTATAAAGTAAGAGTGATGGGTTAAAAATAAAGGCTGAGATGGAGGGAAAATTTCCTGACAGTGAGATCAATTACCCTCCAAAAAAGCATGCCAAGAAAAGTGGGAGAAACTTCAATGCTTGACACATTCAAACTAGATTGAAACTTTAGGGATGCATTAAATAGGTAGAGTCGAATTACTTGATTCAGAAATTATGTAAAGTGATTACTGTGAAAGTCATTCATTGAATAGCAAGGTAGGTAATCCATGACTGATTACATTTGCAAAAATGGTGTGTTGTTCTTAATAAGTGAGCAAGTGAACACTATGAATTGCTCCTTATGTCATTAGGGAATGCAGTGTAACTGCTCAGTTCATGTCACATCAGCTCAAAAGGCCTTGTAAAAAAAATAAAATATAAGTGGACTGTTTTTATTCTTCCTGTGAAAGATGATATGGAATTTAAAAGAAAAAGAAAATCTTTCTATATGTTTTTGAAAACCCATTTCTTTAATAATGAAATAGAGCTTTGCTATAGAAGTTGACAGGATGGGAAGAAAAAACTTATTAAAATGTATAGGATTTAGAATAATTTCTATAGAAGCCTATTGGTTTCATCCCTATTAAACTCAACAGAACTTTTGCAAAGGTTTAGGCTTTTTATCAAATTTATAGCCAAATCTATGTTAAAATAGAAGAGCGTGTTAAGAGCAGTAATTTTAGGTCAGACCCTTCACTTTTTAATGATTTTTATTTTTAACTGTTCCCAGAACTTCTGAAAACAGTTTCAGATGATACCATGAATGTGCTTGGAGCAGCACCTTCCATGTTTCTACTTTTTCTACGCAATAAAATGTTTTTTCACAGCTGTGCAGTGGTCTAATTCTTATTACGTTGTTTATTAAAACTGTGCTCACAGGGTGTTGTAATTACGAACCCTTTTGCAAACAATAAAATGAGCGTGTTTAAAGTTTTGTTATACACACACACAGTTGCTCATTTCACAAAGGTCCTATTGAAGAAGCGGGGTGGTGGGTGGGCATAAGCCCACCCACATCTAAAAACCATACCCCACCCAAAGGGGAAGTGTCACTAAACAGTCCTCCAAAAAAATACGGGGGACAACTAAAAAGAAAACGGGAGCAGGTGTGAGGGTCACAGGTTCAAAACTAGGGTTTCGGAAGGGGACACCAAGCAGAGAACCCCGGACAGCGCCCACTGCTCCCAAAAGGTGTTGAGGGAGCCAGCGGACGCCACCCAGAGGAACTCTGCCCGGAGACGTGGACGGACGAGGGACCGGAAAAAGGCCCCACAGTCGCAGGCCCTTCCCTCAGCCAACCTCCTCTCCTGAGTTTTGTAGGTGGCCACTCATTTCACAAAGGTGGCTCAAAAGCAATTTACAAGATGAAGCTTTGACTGTGGCTGTTCTAATCAGAAATGTCTCTAGCACTCTCGCATAGTGATTTCTTGCAACAACAAAAGGGCTTTCCCCGAGGCTGTAATAAATCCATCTCCGGTAAGAAATAGCTAGGTTGAGGGAATAATTCTTTATTTGACCTAACCTCATCTACTGTGTCGTTTATAAGTTGACACATCTCTGCTGACACTAAGTTAAGTTGCCGGCACCACCATCAACTCAATCTTTCTGCATCAACTTAGTGGTCAATTAAGGCATGCTAAATCAATCTGTGGATCAATTTAGGAACACACCCCCACCCCACCCCCAGGTGCACAGTGCTGCATAGATGGGAACACAACCTAACTCCCATCTACTGCCACTGAATTTTTCTTGTGGTGTAGACCAGGGCCTAAATCACACGGGACATGAAATTCTTCACACCTAGAAGTAATGTAGCTAGGTTTATCCAAGTATTAACTCAAAACCAGGCCCCACAGTAAGTAGAGGCCACTGCAATTAATACAGAGTGAGATAAGGTAAGTAAACAAGTTGCACAGTAAATGTAGGAATGAATGAATCAGATAGTAGTGCTGGAAAATGAGGCAATGGCTGTATGCTTAGAAAACAGTGCGCATCAGTGTGCAGTGAGGAGCCTTAAACTTTGACCCTCCATCCCAGTTTGTCATCCAATCTGAAATAACTCTGAAGCCACTGCCACTTGGCATTCAATTTCCAAAGGGGCAGCCGTGTTAGTCTAGTAAAGCAAAAAAAGCAAGGAGTGTTGTGGCATTTAAAGACAGATTATTATTGCATGAGCTTTTGTGGGACAATATGCCACTTCATCAGATGCTTTGATGAGGGGGAATTTACAGACTTGGATGAAAATAAATGCAGTGGAGTGTAAGACAGGGGATCAGGTCATACTGCTACAGCAAAACAGAGCATTTGTAAGGATTCAAGCTCCAGGAAACAGCACACAGAGGGAGCGTGAGGTCAAATTACCTGTTACAATGTGACAAGAATCCATAGTCACCATTCAGCCCTGCTTTCACACAATCTAATCTGCATATTATTTGTCAATGATGGTCCTCAAGAAAAGCAATGGGACATCAACACTTGAAAGGGAAACAGTCAAAATTCAAATAATATGCCAACTAGATTGTATGCAAGTGTAACCCCATGTGCCTAAAAAGGAGCAATCTCTCTTAGGGATCCCTTATGGCTGGGTTACATTGCTTGGCAGATTTTGCAGCCCAGAAACCAGAAGTTTCTGGAATTAGGGTGTGGTAGCACATTGAGCATACTCCACAGCAGGGGCTGCTTACCACCTAGCGCTGGCCCTGTCCACAAGTTTGTATTGCGGTGGTGGCGTTACATACCTGGGGGAAGTCTGAGAGCAGTAGCTGGGAGAAGAGCAATCAGAGGGAGCTGTAGCATCCATGCGCTCAGGGGCTGAATGAAAGGAGCTGAGCCAGAGTGGACTGCAGGACCTTTTCTCCTTGCTTTGGACTGCTTTGCAGGGGAGTTTTCTGCTGTAGATCTGAGAGCTGGACGGCCAGTGACCTGCTTGTGTGGTGCTGCTTACACAGGAGGAAGAAAGGACTGCAGGGCATTTGCCTGAAGATTCCTGCAGCTAGAGATGATGAGGATTGCTTTTCTGCATTCAAGCCTCAAGGACTTAAAAGATTGCAATTGAGATAAGGATGACTCCATCTGAACTTTGGGACTTGGGTTTCTTACTGTTTTGTTCAAATTCATTTTGGTTCTTAGGATAAGGTTGTTAAGTTAGTTAATAAAGGTCAGTCTTATGTTTATCCTAAGCAGTATTTTGTTGTGGGATGGGAACTCTGAGTAGTCTTTGCAGTCTGTACAGACTGGATCCTGGCTCTCCCGTTGCATTCTGCAGGGGGTTCTCTGTTAGGCACTGGAGAGGGGCAAGTAAATGCATTTGAGCCCACCTTTGCAGGACTGAATCATGACTATGGATTCTTTTCACATTAAAACAGGTAATTTGACTTCCCCTTCCATGTGCCAAGCATCTGAATCCTTACAAATGCTCTGATTAGCTGTTGCAGTATGCCCTAATCCCATGTTTTATAGTCCCCTGCATTTATTTTCTTCCAATTTTGTAAATTCCTTCTTCAAAGCACCTGACAAAGCAGGCTTTTCTCCCACAAAAGCTCATGCAGTAAATAAATCTGTTAGTCTTTAAGAGCCACAAGACTCCTTGCTTTTTCAGGGGGCATCCAATGCAATCCAGCCCTGGCTTGCCACCTGTTTATCTCCACCCTGGGGTGAGTTTTAACTCCGGACCTCCCTGGCTAACACACCCTGCGGGGCTGCAGGAGAGCTGAGAACCGAGCCTCCCCCAGCATAGCTGAAGCTCAGGCTCAGTAGACCCCCCAGCGCATGCGCACTCCAGCCTTCCTACCAGCAGCCCCTAGAGCCAAGGGGGAGGAATGCGCCGCCAGCCAATCAGGGCGGCCCGCCCCTTTGTGACGCCACAATCACAAAGAACCCCCCGCAGCTGGCGCTGACGCTGCAGTAGCAGCAATAACAATAACAGCGCGTGGCGGCTGCAGCTGCGCCCTGGGAACAGACCCAGCAGCGAGAATGTCGCGCGGCGAGGGAGCCAGCTTGCAGGAGGAGAATTTGCACGGTAGGAGCCACCCCCTTTCCGCCGATCTGCCCTTGCTTTGCAATGCATGGGTCCTCCGCTGTGCAGGCCTTGCCAGGAAGACCCCCCCCCGGAGCAGGCGCTGCAGGATCCTTTGTTCGTAGGGGCGGCTTCCCAGGCCGAGGGCTCGTGCAATGGTGCAGCAAATCTGCAGCTTGATCAGCCCGGGAGAAAACAGTAGCTCCTGCAAATGGGCGGTGTGGTTAGCTGGGCAAGTGCAGGGAATGCGTGGGGGTAATCCCCCGGTGTGCAGTTCTTGCTGCCGGCCTGGAAAGGGGGAAGGGACGAGGCGCCCCGGGCTCTGGTTGCACGCAGCTCCCCGCAGCGGGTTGCTGGGAGCAGGCGGGGTCCCAGCTGGTTGGCTGGCTACGTGCTTCGGGAGGAAAAACACCGACCTGCCAGCTGCCGGGATGATGTTACCGCTGGGCGATTAAAAAGTGGCCCCCATGGCCCACGAGACGTGCCATCAGGAGTGAGTGCTCTTACACGTGGGGAGGAGGAATCCGGTTTTGGGGGATCTGGCCAGAGGAAGCAATGATCTTTGGAAAACTGTTGACACTTTATTAAAATGCTGGTCAGGAAATCAGGATTATCCGCAGACAAACAGGTTGAGCCAAGACCAAGGTTTCAAAAGGGATAGCCGTGTTAGTCTAGTCCAGTAAAAAATCAACAAGGAGTTGTGTGGCACTTTAAGACTAACAGGTTTATTTTTTGCATGAGCTTTCGTGGGAGACGATCCCACTTCCTCAGATGCTTCAAGGATCTTTTCCCACCAAAGCTCATGCAAAAAACAAACCTGTAAGACTAAGGTTGACAGCTTAGATTGGTGGAGCTGGTTTCTGTGCTTTGCAAATCTCATGCTTGCTTCATAAATTCAATTATTTTGACATCATCAGCCCATTTTGGTTGATATGCATTTTGGGGTACTGTAAGCAACATTGCCTGATCGTTTAGGCCTTAAGTTGTGAGCTCCATGGGGAAGACATGGTGGCCTCATGTCCAGAAAGCACCTAAGGCTGATGTTTTTTTTACACGAATTTGTTAATGAGCTGTCATTTAACATCATTATGTTCTGGTGTATCTGTTGTAGTTCTGATATTTTTCACCCGTTGCAACAAACAGTAATATTTTGACTGAATGTATTTTTTGTTTGAAAATACTTAGCCAGCATGGAGATGGAACATAGGGAGGTTAAGTTAAAACAGATGAGAATGTTTTATTCGGAGCAAAAAAGGAAGTAGAATCTGAGCATGTATTTCTATTCCTTTTTTTAAAAATACAGAAATCAGTTTGCAGAAAATCTTAAATGAATCCTCCTTTGTTTACCTTTACCTAAGTTTGGAGAAAGTGGGCATTTCCTACATACAAGGGGGGTTTGGTAATAAACAAAGTTTAGCGCACTGTTTGTTTCTGGGCCTTTCCTGGGATTTCTGTGACAGCGTGACAAACAGAGATTTGATTTACTTGATTGCCCACTGTATGTGTAACAGTTTAGGAGTTACGCAAGATGTAAACCACAAGAGGCTGTTTTGTAACTCTCAAGGCCTTGGATGGAAGATATATTTTTAAAGAGACCCATAAGGTTCTATTTTTCTTATCACTGATGCATACAACTGGCCACAGTGCATAAAGGGACTCACTTTGTATGTCTCTTATTGTATACAAATATTTGTATGGGTATCACATAAAGAAGGAGACACTAAGAAAAATTTGCTTGATAAACCCCATGCTTAATATCTGGCATATAAATATCAAGGAGTCGTGTGGCACTTAAAGACTAACAGATTTTTTTTTCGCATGAGCTTTTGTGGGAGAAAATCTCACTTCGTCAGATTGGGATTTTCTCCCACGAAAGCTCATGCAAAAAATAAATCTGTTAGTCTTTAAGTGCCACATGACTCCTTGGTTTTTTTTCTTTTTTTTGCTAGACTAGACTAACATGGTTATCCCTTTGAAAATATAAATATCAGATTTCCTTGGAAAACTAGGTTCCATTTTGTGTACCTTGGGTTGTAATTTTATAGAAGGTCTGATGAGATTCTTATTAGTTTGTGAAAAGAGGTATCTAGTCATCCACCAGGGAAATCAACACTGACTCAATGCCTTGCTGAGAAGGGAGATGAACAATTCAGAATATAGGATAAAAGAATGGAACACATTCAAAAAACACTGCAATCTCAATTACACAATTTCAGCTCCAAGGACATCTGGATTAAGATAGATTCTCAAGGTACTTATGCACCCTGGTAAAGAACAGAATGGGGGGGGGGTGTCCCACAAAACAAAAAGTACTAAGTCAAAGTTAAGAGGTTGTATGTTCAAATGCATAGTAGTGTAATGGTGCATTATTGTCAGTGTGAAGTGCAAAGAAGCTTGTTGGGTAGGTGAGGAGTAAGACAATGAGCATTAAAGCAAGTGACAGAAAATTGGGGTTTCACTGACAATAAGTTTGATAATAAAGAGACTTCTACTCTGTACAGACTGAATTTTGCTTTCTGTCACAGCAGTTTGCTAGAGACTGGAATTTTGTGCAGATGTTCTGGGCATGGACTAATTTTGAAAGTATTGTACTAAAGAGATTTAGAAAACCAGTGTTCTCCCACCAGTGACTTCTTGCCTAGTCTCATGCTAGTCCCTATTCTTGCATAATATTGCTTAGCCCAGTGCACTGGTTGACGTTCTTTTTCTTCAGATCTCTCCCCATGACTCATTTGATTCAGATGACCTTGCAGCCCCACTCCTCTTCCACCCTTTCATTTAGGTGCTCATTCTTTTAGCAAACACATACTCTCAGTATCAAACCACTATTGCAACAACTCACTTATAGTAATCTAGCTATACCTGTAATCACTAGAATATTCAAATACACAAAAAAGAGGAAATAACATGTAGCATGTGCTGTAACTCATGAAGCTTTAGTAACACTTCATTCTTTCTATATTCTGCATACATTGCAGTGTTGTCTCAATTACGTTTTTATCACCGACTTCCTTTAATTTGCTATGCAAAGCAGTTTAGCATGTCCGTGGAACTGTATAAATAGGAAATGATCATGGACTTAGACTCTAATGTCAGAAGGGACCAATATGATCATCTAGTCTGACCTCCTGCACAATGCAGGCCACAAAACCTCACCCACCCACCCTGCAATAAACCTCTTATGACTGAGTTATTAAAGCGCTCAAATCATGATTTAAAGACTTTAAGATACACAGAATCCACCAGCACAGTGAGCCATGCCTCATGCTACAGAGGAGCCCCCCCCATCCTACCAGTTTGTCCTGGGAGAAAATTCGTTCCCAAGCCCAAGTATGGTTAATCCCTGAGTGTGCGTGCAAGTCTCACCAGCCAGTCACCCAAGACAGAATTTTCTGTAATAACTCAGAACCCAGCCCCTCTACCCTCCCTTCTTAAGCCACTGGCATGTCGGCCACCGGTAGTCAAAGATCAGTCAGTTGCCAGCTAGGCTGTTTCATCAACCATCCCCTCCATAAACTCACCAAGCTCAGTTTTGAAGGTGGGGGGGGGGGTTTAATACATCCGCAGCTCCCCTTGGAAGGCTATTCCATAACTTTACTACTCTGATGGTTAGAAACCTGCATCGAAGTTCAAGCCTAAATTTTCCAATGAACAGTTTAGTATCCATTTGTTCTTGTGCCCACACTGGTGCTGTACTCTAATTTCTCTCCTTCTGTGGTATTTATCTCTATTTATTTATAGCAAGCAATCATATCTTCCCTCAACCTTCTTTTGGTTAGCCTGAACAAGCCAGTCTCTTTTGAGTCTCCTCTCATAAGGCAGGCTTTCTGTTCCATAGATCATCCTAGTAGCCCTTCTCTGCACCTGTTCCAGTTTCAATTAATCTTTCTTAACATGAGGGACCAGAACTGCACACAAAATAATCCAGATGAGGTCTCCCCAGTGCCTTGCGCTAACATCTGCCTATCTCTACTTGAAATACCTCTTCTGGTGCATTCTAGGATTTCATTAGCTTTTTTCACAGCCACATTGCATTGGCAGCTCCTCCTCATCCTGTGATCAGCCACTCTTCCCAGGTCCTCCTCCCCCTCCATCCCTTCCAAATGATGAGTCCGCAATTTATAGGAAAAAAAAATTTGTTTGATAAAATGTATTTTATTTTATTTGTCCCTAAACATTGCACTTCCCATTGTTAAATTTCATCATATTCTTTATGTTCCAGTTTACAAGGTCATCCAGATCTCTCTCTATGATATCCTGTGCCTTTTCTGTATTGGCAATACCTCCCAACTTGGTGTCACCCACAAACTTAACTAGCACGTTCCCACTTTTTGTACCAAGGTCAGTAACAAAAAGGTAAAATAAGATTGGTCCCAAGATTGATCTCAGAGGAACTCCACTAGTAACAGCCCTCCAGGTTGACAGTGCACCCTTTAGTATGACCTGCTGTAGCCTCCTCTTTAACTAGTTACTTACCCATCTTTCTATTTTCAAATGAATTCCCTTCTTTTGTGACTTAACTTATAGTTCCTTATGTGGGACTGTATCAAATGCCTTGCTAAAATCTAAGTAAATCAGATTCCCTTTATCCAAAATGATTATCTCAAAAAAAGATCAGGTTGGTCTGGCACTATCTACCTTTTTAAAAACTATGTTGTATTTTATCCCAGTTACTGTTAACATCAATGTCCTTAAGTATTTTTCAGCCTTCCCCTCTCCCCCCAAGACCTTGCATATCACTGAGTCCAAACTAAAAGGCCTTTAGCTACCAGGATAACTTTTATTCCCTTTCTTGAAAATAGGAATTCCAGTAGCAATTTTCCAATCGTATGGTACAACCCCTGAGTTTACAGATTCATTAAAAATCCTTGCTAAGGGGATGGCATGAATAATGGACTTAAGTGCTAGGATTCTGGTAATTTTAAACACTGTTATCTGCGCTACCATAACCTGAGGCTCTGTCTGTAGAGCACTTACACATCAGGCCCAGATCACTTTCATCATAAGAACACTATTAAAACCTGTTCTGATCTTGTTAAAAGAATAAAATATGGAACTATAATTTAAATCAGTTGCAGCTGGGGGCTCCTGATGCTGGCATCTGTTGTACAGATGGGCCCTTAAAGGGTGTAAAAATAAAACAGTTCTTTGGTATTATCATAGCATGCTAATAGAGTAAACAGAGCATTATTTTGATTTCCACTTGTTTAAGATAGCCTAAGCCCTAATATAATAATTTACTCTAATCAGATATTATCTTGCATTCTAATAATTGCAGGTATACAGAAAGACTTTTAAAGTCTACAGTCAGTCATGAGAACACTTCATTATTACTGTACATTCTAACATAGCTAGAAGTCAGAATAAATAACCACTTGCAATCAGAGAGAAAATGCAGAGTAATGTGATTAAAAGGGTACCTCTTCAAACGTTAACTTAGCATTAGGGTAAGTTCAAAGTGCTTTAAACATTGTTTAAATAACCAAATATACCATATTTTTCAGGCTGTAAGTCATGGTTTTTTACAAATATTTCAAAAAGTGCGACTTTTATGTTGCATTTATAAGAAAAATGAAATAAGCAGTCTTTGGAAATGGAGATAACAAAGGAACTGGGCTAAACAACATTCATTTACAGTGACTTTTCTGAAAGTACAGGTTGTAAAATCTGCTCTGGTGCCAGCACTCATGCTAATAATGGAACTATAATAGCTCCACAGAACATTGACATGCCAGCTGTCCTTGCATGTTGGCGTTCTAAAGTGATGTCACCGTACAACGGGGTGCGACTAGTTTAGTGGTGCTACTTAAATAAGTGCAACCAATATATTTTTTTAATTGCCTTTTTTTCATTAGTGTTAGTTTTTCATTAGTGCTGGTGCGAGTTATAGTCCAGAAAATACGGCAACTTATGAAAAGATCGTGTTCAGATTCACAGTAGTAAAATATTTCACTTTGGGCACAAAGCTGACAGCATGTGAAGCAGTAAATCAGTTAATTGCATGTATGTGTAAAAGCGACTTCTGTATTTCTGGTGTGGTTTGGACAAGAGATATTTGATTAGTAGGTTTTTGGCCTGTTAGCAAAAGTTAAAGATTCTCTAGAAGTATACTACTTTCACCAATAGGATTGTAGTATTCAAGTATAATCTGTACTTCCTGATGGTTGACTGAATTTAGTATCACTAGTGCACCAGCCACTGATGAGCTATTTTTTTCCTTGTAGAAGTGTATAGAGACAGGCATATTTCAATTTTTTTGTGTGTGTCCTATATGTAGTAAATGGAGGAGCAAGAAGGTGAGTGTGGGCTGGAAAAGGCATTTGGAGCAAGGCCTGGAACAACAGGAGCCAGATAAAAAGCACAAAACTGCTGAAAGTGCAGCAGCAGGGCCACAGTCAGGTCTCATCTACTTAAACATCCACATTGCTGACTCTTCTGAGTCTGTTCAAGAATTCCACCAGAACAGAACGACAAAGAAAGGTTTTGTATAAACAGACAGATGAACAACTAAGAGGGTAACAGGTGGTGGTCCAGTAAAGTGTGTTCCTCCACTTTCATGTCCCAAGTTATTTTCATGCCAAGCATTATATGGATTCCCAGATTGTAGAGGAAGATTGTTAAAATTGTCCACTTATTTCCCCACAACACAAATTTACTCAATTTGGATTCTTGCTCTTATCTTTTGAGCATTGAGTCTAGTCAGACCACAGCCAGCAAGATCCTCTCTGTCCTTTCACTGTAATCATTTTGCATGCTTTACAAGTCTTTGCATTGGCTCCTTTCCTTTTATATCCTATTAAAGCTTCTGTGCATTTCTTTGTGCATGCCATGCTTCCTGCTCTACTCGGGCCTCTCCCATAACTGTTCTTTTCCCAGTGCTGAATTGTTGGCTGCTTTTTAAACCCCAAGTAAGAATGGTCCCTCCATTTAATAGTTGCCTGTATCCTCCCCTTTCATCACTGACGCATTAGAACAGGGGTTTTCGAACCACGGGTCAGGACCTGGTACTGTGTCGCAGAGCCTCGGATTCTGGGTCACGGCCCCCTCTGCTGCTGTCCTGAAAAGACTAGAATGTATTAATGAAGGATGTAATTTTTGGGTAATGGGCACAAATGATTTTTTCAACTGGGTCCCAGGGGAAAAAAGTTTGAAAACCACTGCATTAAAAGTCCCACCTATTATTGTCACCAAAATGCAAATATAACTCCACTCTGATCTACCTACTGTGGTAAGTGTATGTGCCTGGAATGCCATTGGATTATAAACTGTTCAGAGTAGGGAAACTATATGATGTCTGTATTTACTCTTATAAAGTTCTGTGAACATCAACATTTTATATAAACAAACTTCATTAACTTGTGTATGTGTACTTAATCTGAAAATTATTTGTGTTATCCACTTAGCTGATTTTATAAATGAAGCTCATTACTGCTTTAACATGGAAGTGAATTGTTACTGAATAGATTTTGATAAGACAAATAGGTCACTGGCAGCTGATCTTAAATATATTTTAGGTAGCTGATACAGCAATGCCAAACATCCCTTTTTGCCTAGCAGTCATGCTTTGAAATGTGTTTAATGGAAAAAGTTAAATAAGCACAACATTTTGAATAAATAAACTTAAAACACTGGCAGAGGATTCAGTCCTTGGTGTGAGAATCTGTATTTTTCAACTGCAGTGACCCATGAAGATGTGTAAAGTGGCCTGCCCCGGTGAGTTAAAATAAAAGCTTCTGTAACTGAGCACAGATGCAGGCACTTTGTACTATCATGTTGTTCCTGTGAATCAGATCCGCATGACGCATTCGCTTTCTAAGAAAAGCATCCAAGCATTTGGTAGGCATTCTTTGTCGGTTCATTAGCTGGAATGCTAAAGGCAGTGGGTCAGTACTTTACTGTACATTGTATCGCACTGAAAAGTCACCGTGGTGAGGGGAATCTGACAGTCTTCTAGCTCTTGAAGTTCCTGTTACACAGTCACTTGTCCATGAGTGTGCTGTTGCCATTAAACAAATGACATTACACAAACGTATGAGGGCCTGACCTAAAGCCCATTAAAGTCGGTTCCAAGATCCCTACTGATTTTAATGGGCTTTAGAGCAGGCTCTTAAGACACAGGAAAGTGGGATATAAGGAACAACATGAATAGTATCCAAATATTTACAATTGGAAAAAGACGTCTTTAGACAACTGTTTGGAAAGGGTTGTTAGAACAGAGTTTACTGCTAACCAGCAGTAACCTGTGTGTACCGGATGTAGCCATTTCATAGAAAGTGGGAGTGAGGTTAACTTGAAAAGTCTTATGTGGGTGTTGGTCTATTTTTTAACTTGTCCCTGTGGCTTTTTCCTGTTTTATTTTTAATTATGCCAAGCAGGTTCCTGGGTGGAACTGCACTTTAGCAGCAATGGAAATGGCAATGGTAACACGCTGCAGCCAACTAGCCAAGAGCAAGGACCAGCCTCTATTTCTATTTACAATGGTGACATGGAGAAGATACTCCTAGATGCGCAGCATGAATCTGGCAGAAGCAGTTCAAGAGAGAGCTCACGCTGTGATAGGTAGCTATAAATACATTATTACAAACACAGCAGTGCTTACTATAATACACTTTCCATATGTGAGATTTATATTGTGCATGTGTCTTTATGCACACACATTTGTCTGTATAAAAATTCACAACCAACAGGTGGGTTTCTTTAAACATAGGAAAAATATAAGCTGTGTTTCCACAGCAGCTCATTCAGAAACCATAAAGAAATTATAAGGGAAATGGCCGTGGAAGAATTACCACACACTGTGAAGGGGCCTTCCTCAACGGTTTTGACATACTGTGACTTTGTAGGGAAAGTGTATCAGTATCGGATACACAGGTTAATCGCCAGCAATATTACCACTTTAGTGAAAAAAATCTGATGATTTCACAAGCTGGGCTAGTACACGGTGGCTGCTGTCCTAAGAGACTATATAATCACTCGGTGCGGAAACAGCACCAATGCCATTCTTAGGAAGTCAAGTGTTACTTTTCTATACAGATAATAAAGTAAGGGTAAAAAAGGAATAAAAAAACCCACTGTGTGTGTGCTTGTGATCCTATATATTTATTTAGAAGACTAGGTCTGTGCTAAAATGATATTTTAAGTTATCTAATTTACAGAACATAGAACTTTCTAATAGCATATAAAAATTTATATATGGGGAAGTTCTTGTAAATTGACCTCTTATTCCATTGGAGCCATGACAATTTGTACCAGTGGCAGATCTGCACTGTTAACTTACACTGCAAAAGAACTGGAACGCTTATGAAATTAGCAAGAGGATGTTGAGCCTCCCAGTTCTAGGTGGTTGGTTTGAATGCGGGCTAAAAGCCATCATTGTATGTCTGCTGTTTTTCAGTGATAGTTATGAACTGTGTTTTGGAGCCAAATCTGCGAAAGGTAAATACTGTGTGGTAAACTGGCTTCCTTCTTGTCAGATTTAGTAAAATGAGTGGAGGATGGGTTGTGCTGCAGCCCTCTATTAAGTCAAAGCTGAGGCAGATTAGTGAAGGAGCCTGTGCTGTAACTGTGCAGTAGGAGAATCTGCAACTGTGCCAACAAGGTTTGTTTGCTAACTTTTAACTGCCTGTATAGAGAATATCAGCATGAAGAATTTAATGAGACCTTTGCCCCTCCTTGTGCTTCCCTTTACAAAGCCCTACTCGTTCCCAGACACCTCAGGACATTAACAGAGCTTCTGAAACGGAGACTCACAGCAGTGGAGAGAAGAATAGCTCTCAGGTAAAAGTTAAATCACCCCTCCTTTGAAAACTTGCCTGCAACTATCACTGTTCCGACACTAGCATAAGGAAGACCATACATAGAAGGATGAGATTGATCCTGCAAAGGCTAAACAACTGAGTAACTTTACTCCTGACGGATTACTCTCAAGAGTCAAACAGCTATGGGTGGCTCATACAGCTGATTCGAGCTTGCAAAACTCAAGCTATGGGGCTGTGAAATTGCAGTGCAGATGGGTTTCAGAGGGGTAGCCATGTTAGTTTAGTTCAGTGAAACAAAAGAGGACTCTTGTTGCACTTAAAAGATTAACATTTATTTTTCATATGTGCTTTCATGGACAGAGTCCCACTTTGTCAGATGCTACCGTAGGGAAAACTTACATTGGGGGAAAAAAAACCTTACAGTATGGGAAGAGAGTATAAATCTGTGAAACCACCAGTGAGTCTTGGTAGCACTTTGAAAGACTGACTGATCTATTTATTGCTTTAGCTTTCATGTGAGAAAAATCCCATTTTGTCAGATGCATTGAAGATGGGGGAGCTTACAGAATGGGAGGAAAATAAATGCAGGGGAGTGTAAGTCATAGGATCTGGTCAGACTGTGTTAGCAAATCAGAGCAGTTGTTTGGGATTCAAGCAGTGGAGTACAGCGATTAGCAGGGAGTGGGGGACAAGATAAACAAAATTACCTGTTGTAATGGGAAAAAAGTCCATAATATTTATTCAGTCCTGAGTTCAGAGTCAGATTTGCATATGAATTCCACTCCAGTTTCTCTTTTAAGCTTCAGTGTGGTGTTTGTTTGCTTGAGCACAGCTATTAAGAAATCATCAGTGAAGCGAGCAGGGAGATGGAAGTGTTTCACTGCTGGTTTTTGAGTGTTGTGATTTCTTATGTCAAATTTGTGTCTATTGATTCTTTTGTGCAGAGACTCTCCTGTTTGTCCAATGTATAAGGCTGAGGAGGGGCATTTCTGGTACATCTTCACATCAGATTATTTCAGCAAATCAAACACAATGTATAAAAGCAGTGAGGCTGAGAGGGATGAGAATCACTGTTAGTAATGAAAAACAAAGGATTTGTTCATTTAAAGTTTAATGTTTCTAATGGGAGAGCCAGTTCATACTTTCATTGAGACTCAGGTTGATGCCATCAAACGTGCCATTGAATTCTAACTCGGAAATCTCTCTTTGAAGCCTTGATCTAGAGCAGGCATGGCCAAACTCCGTCTTGGGAGCCACATATGTCTCTTGAATGAAAAAGTGTGGCTCCCAGAACATCAGCAAATCAATTTCAGGAAAGCAGCCCCAACCTAGGAGTTCAGGAGAGGGGTTGGGACGGCAGGGAGAAGTGCAGCGTAATTGGGGATAGCGGGGAGAAGTGTGGCAAGGTAGGGATTTTAAAAAACTCGCCACTAACCTGCAGTCTTCTACATCAAGCAGCAGCTAAGTTTTTAGTGTATAGGACTAATTTTCATGGTAACCTTAAGTAATTATTAGAATCTGACATTACTAGAATCAATATTTGCCCTCTTTCTACAATAAAATAAAAGTGCGCAGTGAATTTTAAACTTACTAGTTTGGGAGTAGGTGAAAGTATATGGCTGTATGTCTGTGTGGCTCTCAAAGGTTTAATAACCAACTTGTGTGGCTCTTGAGGTTCTGTAAGATTGGCCACCCCTGATCTAGAGAGCAGGGGTTCTCAACCTGTTCATGGCTGGGAGCATTTCCAGCCATTCATAACTCACCAAGGATCCCCCCAACGTCATCTTCCTTCCCTCAGCAGCCTGCAGTTTCTGGGTCTGTTCCTCCAAAGCACCCACTGTTGCTACGACTCTGGCTCCAGCTCTTGCCCCACTGCCCTGCCCCTGCAGCCCTTCCACTCTTGCCCTGCTGCTTCTCTGGACCCCTCCCTGCCACACAGTCTGACACTCACCTCCATAACAAAGGGGCCTCACAGCTGCCAGAGAAAGGGCAGGAGGTTTAAAAATATCCTGGATGAGTCAGCAACCTGCCTGAGTCACACAGACTGACTGCAAGTGTTAATACAACTGATAGCTAGCTACGTGCTGTGCTGCTCACCAGCCACATGGGGGCTAAGCCCATTGAGATGCACTTGCCACCGTGCTGCAATACATTGTTTTTGTTGTTGTTGCTGCAACACAGTGGTTGGGAGCCGCCGATCTAGAGTAAATGTGCCTGAGAATACATACCATTACTGAGTGGCCCTGGGAGATTAATGTGATCTCCTACTGGTTTGTCAGATTTGTCCTCATATATTCTTTTGCACAGAGACAGTCCAGTTTTTCTAGTGTGTGAGGTGGAGGAGCTTTGTTGGCATGTGACAACACGTATCACGTTGGTGGATGAACAGATGCAGATGGGTGCACTCATGCTGGAAGCCAAGCTCTGGGACCCCCAAGCCCAACCATCTAAACTGCAGTTTTATAGCTCTGCAGCCCAACCCAGCACAAGTGTTTTGCTGCAGTGCAGACATACCCTAAAACTTTATAGGATCAGGTGCCATATATGGGTAGTTCTAAGCCACTGATTTTGCATAGTCACTTTCTGAAAACATGAACTGTGATTTTTTTCAACGTAACTTGTGGGAGTTAGGTAGCAAATTCCCATTGTCTTACTGGTAGTTTAGCGCATGATTTTCTTAGGCTTCTTTGAAAAATTCCACTCATATAAGTAAAAATGTTCATTTTCAGAATCCACAGCAGCGATTAGGAAGGATGCTTTAGTAGATAACAGAACTGGGAGTCAGATGACTTGGGTTTGATTCACAATGCAGCTACCTACATCTTGTGTGACCTTGCCCAGGGGCACACCATCTACTCATGGTCTCAATTGCCCATCTGTAAAATGGGGATCATAAATCCTTACCACTCAGCACTTTTGGAGAATAAAAGCCATTAAAATTTGTGAGGTGCTCAGATATTACAGCAAAACCGTATATAAATGTCAATATAGTAGTATTCACTAATGTCACGTAGACGATCTGCAAGGCAGAAGTTTCTTCCTCCTCATATGACAGTCATCCCTTAGGATTGCTCAGGTTTACACCATCAGGTGTGTGTTAGTTTTACTTCTGAATAATAATCTGCTGCAGTAAGTGAACCATGAATTTAAAAGGAAAACCATTGGGCCTAAAGAAACCTTCCTTTTGTCTGTTAGAAATTAGATCCTCAAAAGTAAATTATAAATAGAGCCCTGCACAGATATAAATATGTGGATCCGTATCCGATCTGCATCTGCAAGAAATGGTCCGCAGATATCTGTATTGAATCCGCATATTTGCGGGGCTCTAGTTCTGTGAAGATAAAAATATGTGGACCTGTATCCGACCTGCATCTGCAAGAAATGGTCCGTGGATATCCATGCTGCATCTGCGGATGCAGATATCTGCAGATATTTGCATATGTACAGGGCTCTATTTATAAAAGCGATCAACTGGATTAACCCACAGGAGCGCCCCTAGCCTGAGAAAAGACCGGGGGCTCGGGCATCAGGGCTCGAGCTCTCTAAGTACACTGCCACTGCAGTGAATCCATGGCTGTGGCGCCAGGACTCAGAGCTCAAGCCCCATCAGCTTGGCGCCAGTGATGCCTATTAAGTCATATGATCCCCAGTCACTTTACTAAGTGGAACTAAGCATGTACATTTCTGCTTGTTGCTTTGGTAATTTACCCTTAACATTTTATATATTAACTATTTTAAAACATTTTATTTGTAACTTCCAATGCTGCTGACAACCAGTACTTCTGGTAAATCAAGATAAGAAAATATTTACTGGAAGTAAAGAGTCACAATTTATATATTGTATATTGTCAAGCTGCTGAAATAAGGCTAGAGTCACAGGTCCACAATCTCATTTGATACTTGATATTAATCTTTAAATGTTTCATCTAAAACTTCTTATGCAGATAGTGTGATAAGTAACTCAGTTAAATGTACAAAAGAACTTCAGAAAAGGATGTCCTGCCTCTTTCAAGCATGCTTTCACCCAAATAATCACCTGTCTGGATGCAAAGAGAGCTTCAGCGAGTGTGTGTGTGCGCGCGCACATACATACATACATGTGTATATGCATGACTTACAACCTGAATGACTTTAGTGCCTTTTCACCTTAGCACATACACACATCACTGAGAAGATGGGTGGCCTTATAATGAGGACATTAGATGTGGATTCAGATGATGATCTGGGGTCATTTCCTATTTCTGCCGCAGCTTCCTGTGTGACCTTGAGCAATTCATTCTTCCTGTTTCTCAGATCCCTTTCTGGACAGCAGGCTACTACTACTCCTCTTCTCTTGTCCACTGTCATATTGTAATCTCTTCTGAGGCTGTGAGCTGCTAGACAGCATATAAGCACAGTAGCTATGTCTACATCAGCCCAAATTAATTCAAACTAACCGCGAGCCTATTAGTTTGAACTAACTGTGCATTCTAGTTCAAACTAATTTAGTTTGAACTAGAACACACAGTTAGTTCGAACTAAAGGGCTTAGTTTAAACTCCTTAAGTTCAGAGTAAGCGTTAGTCCGAGTCTTGGCTGGACTTAGTTTGAACAGGTTAGTCTGGACTAAGTACCAGTACTGACTAGTTTGAACTAAGCATTCCTTAGTTCTAAATAAGAAATTTCTTAGTTTGAACTAGGGAGTGCCCAGAGTGGCCATGGGCTAAATTAGTCTGGACTAAACCTCCTTAATCTGAACTAATTTGCCAGTGAGGCTTGGATTGTAACTGGGATCTCTAATTACTGCCATAGTAGAAAAGATAAACAACATAATATGGCTAATTATTTTCAGTACCAGCATGACCATTCCTTGCATCCTCACCTGTGCTATATTTCTATTAAATCTGAAAAGGAATACCACTATAATGGCCTTTAAAATAGAAAATTAATGGACATTTCCTCTGTCATCTCTCTGCATCTCACTGAATTATATATTGAATTCGTCGATCCATTCTGAGGTGGCTTCTGAATCACTACACTTGCCTCATTTTAAATCTGTCCTAAAGACCTACTTTTTCTTCAGCTCCTGCAAGAAACTAGCTGAGTAGATTATCTGTGTATGTAAATTCCATATAGATATCTCACATGCAAACTGCTGATATACAAAACCTTCATTAAAAGAAAATAAGATAGCAAAATCCAGCACTCAAAAATTACAAAATGCCAGAATAAAAAGTGCAACCTTAATTTGCCTTCCTCTATGTAGACATTATCTTACAGTGTTCACTTACCTGAGCACATACCTGCCCCAGGCCCACTGCCTCATATGGTGTGTGCTTAATGAGCAGCTATTCAATATTTAGCTTTTCACCTAGTTTTTCAGTGTGTGGCCTCAGGCTTTACTTACTGCACCTTATTCCAATGCTGCTCTGAAGACAGCATTAATTTTCTCATGGGCTTTTCTGTAGTGCTCATTGCTGTAGTATCTGAACTTTTCATAAACACTAATGAATTTATTTCAGCAGCACCCCTGTGGGATGAAAATATAGTCTTATCCCTATTTCACAGATGGGAAACAGGCGTGGAGAGATTAAGGTCAACAAGATCACTCATTGTGGTGCCCAATTTGAGATGCCAGAGATCTTATTTTGCCAAGAGTTTAGCCTTGTATAGCAATACATTCAAAACACAGCACCTGTTGCAGTTATGAATGCTCACCACTTCTGCAAATTAGATGCAAGGGTCTCAAGTCAGGCATCCAAAAAAACAGGGAACACAGATGGACTGGCAGATTCCTCCGGGGTCATCAGACCCAGTCACTTTCCATTGTAGGCAATCCCACTGTATAATTGTGCTCAAATGCATTTTAAAACTATTTATAATAAGTGACCCTGTGTGAAAAGATTGACTTTAAGGTGATTTGCCCAGAATCACAGGCATTCTGTAGCAGAGTTCGTCACTGTTCAACTACTGAACCCTGAAACCATCTTTTCTTTCCCTGATGTCTCCTGCCTTGTTCACTACACCCCTTCCAACTTCTGCAACGTATAATGCAGGGATTCACCAGACAGTCACCTCCTCTACTCAGTCCTGATTCATCTTCAGAGCAAAGTCCATCCTGTGCACTGAATGAGGCAGGGGTCCTGTGGAAAATTAGTATGTGGTCATATACTTAAAGGCTGTATCATAATGCACATACATGAGGGGAGTGAAGTAACATTGCACAGATAACCTTAATTTTGTAATTTCCTAACCTTTTGGCGCTTGACTTTGTAACGTGTGTGTGTGTGTGCGCGTGCGCGTGCGGGGTGATGTTCACCACAGTGGTTTGTTTGTGTGTAGTTCTTTAGGTTTTAAAAAAAGCAAACAAAAACAGACCTGCCATTATGTATCATCATAGGAAAACCACATGGTCATCATCAGGCTTTAAACCTCACGTTGCTCAATGCCCATTTTCACAGGGATGTAAAAAATCATATCCCTGACATGAAAGCCCTCCTTTGCCAAATTTCAAGTCCCTACACTGAAGCATGGGGCCAGAAGAGCATTTCATGTGCAAAATAAACTTTTTCCTACCTCTGTTCTTGGAAGTGATTCAACAATTTTCACTGTAACTTTCCAAAATAAAAAATAATCAGCCTGCAGTAAACACCCAACATTGAAGAAAGGCTTGAAAGAACGAGCGGATAGTGCAGTTGAACTTGAGACTTAGCGTGGCAGGCAGGTGGGAGGGCTGCATTGTGGTGGTACAACCTTAAGTGACCTTAGGTTGGCAAAGCTAGAGAGTCCTTGCAGAAAAGAGTCCCATTCTGAATATCAGCAGGGCTGGTAATGCAGGGGCAATAGGGGCTGAAATCTGTGCTCCAGCCCTTTAAGTGCCCTGCCTGAGCTGCCCCTCCCCACACTTAGCCCCACTCAGCGCTGATGGGGCTTCAGGTGGGCATCATGGTAGGGCCCTGGGGCTAAAGGCTGGGCTTCCTGCCCTGCCCTGGCCTGTGCATCCCCAGGGGTGGGGTGGACTGGCACATGGTGCAGCCTCTGCTCCAGCATGGCCTTCCAGGGCTCAGGGTGCTGGGGGGCTGCAGCACATGCCAGCTGGCCCCTCTCCAGGGGGCAGACTAGCTGAATTAAGACCTCTCTAGCCTCAGGGTCCCCTTCCCACCCAGCAATGGCCTGCCCACAGGCCACCATGGTGGGGGGCTGCAGTGGTGGGGTGGCTGGGGCATCATGTAGGGGGTTTGGGGAGGGCTGAGGTGGTGGGGCTACACTGGTGGGCAGCCCAGGGCCAATTAATCCAGCCCTGTATGCCCGTCCAGTGTTTAAGAGGGTGGTGGTGGTGGTGTGTGTAGTCACAAGAGTCCAGTGCACTATTTGATAAAGACTTTTTGTTTTAGTCTGAAGAAGATTTTCTTGAAAGAAGAAAAGAAGTAGAAAGACTCTTGCAGAAAAATTCAGACTGGATATGGGATTGGTCCAGCAGGCCTGAGAATATTCCACCAAAGTGAGTGTCCTGAGCATCTGTAAGCTTTCTGGGGGGGCTTTTATTTTTATGGCAGTAAATGTGTGTTTTGTAACATGTTTGTTTTCCCCTCCTAAACTAGGGAATTTCTTTTCAAACACCCCAAGCGCGCTACTTCTCTGAGCATGAGAAACACAAGCATGATGAAGAAAGGGGGCATATTCTCAGCAGAATTCTTAAAGGTTTTCCTTCCATCTCTGCTGCTCTCTCATTTGCTTGCCATAGGGCTAGGGTAAGTTTTGTATTTTTTAAAAAAGAAAGCCATTCTACAGTAGCTTTCTCCCATCTATTCTCTGAAACCTGTAATTCTTCATTGCTTAAAATATAAATGGTCCAACTAATTATTCACTAAGGAGCATCCACTACTTTGAAGCTACTTTGTTGTAGAAGCAAAACACAATTGGGCCAGATCTCACCAGTCATCTTATATTTTGCAAGTTTCTTACCTGTTGCTTTTGGCATTGCTGACTGAGTCAGTTTTCCTCAGCGCTTTCCCCACTGCTTGAGGCCTTACCTAGAGAACTGTCAAAAGCTGAAGTTAGGAATTAAACATACATATGTAATATTCAGTTTGGTTGTGATGGGTAGATTTTAACTTTAAAGGAAAAAAAAATTCTTGCATATTTCTAAAACACATGACCTACTACTAGTATAAAAACGGTGGGAAAGGTCTTTTTCAAATGAGCATTGGGCCAGGTACTACTGATCTTCAATCACACCTACAGGAAAGGACTAGGGGAAGAAATCAGTCCCCTCAACATCCATCCACACAGGAATCCCCACAGGCTGTCTGTCAGGGAATCTGGAAGAAGGCAGGCCCATCTATGTCAAGACCCCGTGTCCGCCCAGGCCTTCTCCCATGGAGGCTCATAAGGAACTTCCCACAACCCTTGGAGAGTGAGCTTTGTGGAAAAGAGATGCAATTTTGGACTGTCATATCTTTTCCAAGGAACCTCTGTGGGGCAAAAAGGGGGTGATCTGTTTTCCCAATGAGCTGCATACTTCCTTTCTCCCTGATCTGCTCAGTCTCTGCCATCTTAGCCGAGTAGATCCTGGACCTCTGAATAAGCTTCTAAAAGTTCCCAGGAGAGGGGGCAAGGGAAGGCATGACACTTACCACAGAGCCATTATATTATAAAGGAACAAGGTAAAGCTTGCTTATTCTGCAGGGTAACATGCCTTGTTCTGATCTCATACCAGTTTAAGTACCTGCTAGGTCTCTTGCAGTCCAGGGGGTTATATATCTCATTGTAATGCTGCTGAACATGAGATGATGATAATTCTCAGTAATGTGAATACGCCAGTGCTGTGTACGATAATCCCAATAGCTTGTTTTCCGTATTCCTTCTCTGATGAAGGTTCTTTCCTTCCTCTGTTCAGACATCCAGCCCAATGGATTAGGGTCGGAGTGGTAAGGGGAAAGTACTTCAAAGGAACACACGCATCTAGGTGTATGAGGGCACAGATTTAGCTATCTTCATGTACAAATCCCAGATACTTTCAACCTGATAAATTCTGATTTTAAACAAACCAACTTTTACTTAAATATGTTGAAAATCATTTACCATTCATGTACAAAGTTAATTATATAAATAAATAGAAATGAAAAACTGACTATTCATGGGAAAACTTGTGTTTCTAGAAAATTTTGAAGTACAAACAAGAGTGTAACATTATATGGACTGGACTCTACAGATTTGTGGTGAACTTGCAACATTTAGTTCACTTAGGGACACACTAGCACAGATCACAACTTGTAACACCTTCATAAAGTGCTAGCTTTAAATGGGATCACGGTGTTACTTTTCGCAGAGGTCATTTCATTCCATTTAGGAAAGCAAATTCAGGACAGACTGTAGAACAGTAGTGAAATCATTGAGGCAAAACCATAAGTGGTTGGTTAAAACATTAAATCTAATAAGTGAGTAACAGCTCAGTTGACTTCTGAGGACGTTATTTTGCCTCTTTAAAATCTGATGTGAATTATCGGACAGGAATACACACAATCACGGGCAACTGAAAACAGGTGTTTACAACAATCTTTTGCAATCTAAACTATAGCAGGTGGTGTTGCTGCTATTAAAAGTTACGTGACTGGTAATCTGAGGAAGGAAAAAATCATTCCTTTCATGCTGTACATTCTTTTAAAAATGAATGCAACACTTATTCACATTTATTCTCTGTCCAAGGATTTATATTGGAAGACGTCTGACAACCACAACTACAACCAGCACTTTTTAAAGAGCAGATGAATTCAGTGAGGCTTGGAGGAATGAGAATATACATCTGGGAATACAAACAGTGAATGGCAGGAACGTCTGAATTAGCAACAGCTACATTGAGTGTACTGTTTGTTCTGTACGTGTCTTCTTACTTCAGTAGAAGAGTGAGAGAAGAGATACTGAAGCCAAGCTATCGTGTAATTTTTAGATCAATTTATAAAGCATGTTTCAGATTGATTAATGTCTGCTATGATGCTTGCTGGGGAAATACTGAAAATAAAATAACTACCTAGGTTAAAAATAAACAAATCCTTAGCTTTCATATACGGATTGTGATAGAGGCAGCAATTCATCTAACACTGCTTTATATTTCAGAAAAAGTGAATATTGTGTTATTAAACTGTGGCCTTACATATGCTGTTAGAGAATCCTGTGACTTGATTTGAGGTGACATCATTTACTTCAGGTTTTGATTAGCTATTTTTTATTTTGCTATGAGAGACATGAAATGTTAAGACACTTGAGGCTCAGCTGGTATGTGTAGTTCAGTTCAACTGAAGCTATACTGACTTACAGCAGCTCAGAATTTGGTCCATAAAAGCCTCAGTTAAAATTTGGACCTCAGTGTGTAACATGTTGTTTTCTCTTGTAGCCTCCTTAATTATTTTTCAGTTGCCTAAAAGCCCTCTAGCTGTATTTTCTTGCAAAATATAAGGGTTTTTATTTGTTAGCAAAAAATTGTATTTCCACCCTAAATTGGCCTGTTCTCTCAGATCTGAAGGAACAGCATACATGGATGTTTGTGTTTGAATGGAACTCATTTTGATTCAGGAATTTTATATTACTATAGTGAATCTGGAATTTAAAAAATCTTTGCCAAATTCATAGGCAGTTATGTATTTTAAAAACAACAACAACAAAAAACCCTTGTGAATTCAGAGTTGCTTCCCCTTAAGCAATGTCTTTCATTATGCACGCACACACACATGCAATCTGTAGATGCAAAATGAGTTCTCTTTTTCTTGTGATATCATTGTTCAAAAATAAATTTGCTCCTAATGTTGATTTTCTCATCATTTGGCAAACATTGACTTTTTTCTTTTGTGCCTGGACTGGAACTAAAATTAACATGGCTGTTTACAACAGCTCCATTGACTGCACACAGTGGACCCTGTGTCCTCACAGCTACAGCAGTAGGTCCTGCTGTAAAGCAGGAAGTGGCACTCAGCCCTACTCAAACCCTGCGGACAAACATCTCTGCAAGTTAGACTTCTCATGCACGAAGTACATGAAACTTTGCAGCTTCAAGATTTGTTTTTGTACTGTACTTTTTAAAACATTTTCTTATGTTTTAGCTGTGAATGATTTCTTTAGTTTCTAAATAATCTTTCCTATGAAATTGTAAGCATTTGAAAGTAGATGGACTTTGAGCCTACAGATCTGGCCACAACTGTACTCATTATGGCCCCAGATGAGTGATGAACTCTGAGCATTCTGATTGGGAGCCAAAGTCTTGAAGTTATAACTGATGCTTTTAATTCAATAATCTATGTTGGTATTTGAGTGGCTGTCAAATAATGCAGCTGAGTATAAAGGTTTAATGTATATTTTATGTAATTTTTAAAAAAAGTGAGCATTGGTAGGTTTTTCTTTTAGTTAGTAGTAGGTGGCAAATAAGCTGATATTCAAATTACAGTTAGTGTGTATCACATTTTTACATAAAGCATTTGTAGATGTAATCAGAGATTTTTAAGAAGTTTAACAGAAGCTGTGAAATGCATTTGAGAGAGACTTCCTGATACTATTGAATTCAGTTAAGTATTACTTCTGTGGGTTTATGACATGTCACTTAAGAAGAATACCAACCGCTAATAAAAGGAAAAATAGATTTTGCTTCATTTTCTTATCTTAACATAAGCAAAGAAACCTAACACAGGGAAAAGAGTTACCACTGTGGTGTCCTGCTTGTGGGAAAGATGCTGGGGAATGTAGCTCTGTGGACACTGACTTCTAGTTTGTGTGATTTAAAACCATTTTAGTCCCACTATATAATCCTGTTGAGTTCAAGCTGTAGACCCTCAAGGCTGCATAAAAATATGTGCTGCCATGCTGTTTGCATACCGTTAAGGACCTAAAACTTGTTCAACTACATTTACTGCACTACTGTTTTAGGTTTTCTATTTAAATTTTCAGTACAATTTTTCATAAATTAAGATACTTTGAGTTGCCAGATACCTCTCATTTACATCATCCCTTATGACAGGATTGATTTCTTTGCCCCAATTTAATTCTTGTATAGAGGTGACAAATACATTAGTAAAAATAAAGTAGTTTTTTGAGCAGGCTAAGTAAAAATCACTTTTGAAGCAGATTACACATACTTTGCCTCAACAGTATTGGGATCATGAGCCCTGTGTGCTAGGCTGTATAAAGAGTTAATAGGCTGGAGTCCTGATGTAGGAAAGACTAATTGCAATGGGGCTTTCCAACAGCTGCCTGCAGGGGTTCATTTTCACAGAGCTTGTTCAGTGGGGGCTAAATGTAAACTGAAGCAAAATGCTAGGTATGTTACTAAACACAGCAAGCTAGAGTAGCTGGGGGGGAGGGATGAAGATAACAGTAGAATTACCTAATTACATTGGCCAGCTACCTGCAAAATGTGATAGTTCCAAAGCACACTTGGGGGATTTTTTTATTTAAATACCTACTATCAACTGTTCCCTGCATCAAAGAATTTAGCCATCTCATTGTATTTAACTCAAATGCATGACAGAGAGTTGCAAAGAAAGCTCTTGTCAAAGGTTCAGTACTTCCCCTTCAGTGAAAGGTTTGGCATGCTCCCAATCTACTGCCACCATCTTTCCCTCCAAGCCTTCAGCAAAATGGCAGGCAAGACTTGGCATTCCTGACATTTGGAAGGGTTTGTTTACATGCAAACTATTGATACAGCTAAAAATGAATTAAAAATGATTGTTATTTTGGTCTACTTTGTGTGCAGACAATCCCTAGGACAAAAATCAAATGGAACTTTTTTTTTAATTTAATTTAAAAAAGAAATAAGAGTTCAAACTCATCTTCTCCCTCTTCAAGTCATCTTGAAGGGTAAGGCTCAGTCCCTGGACAGCAAGACAGACCAGAAAGTCAATTCTGATACTTTCAGCAAGAGTAAGTGATTTAAAGGCTAAGGTGCCATTTAACTTTCAGAATCTCTCTTGACATATCTTGACAGGGCTGTGTATGGGTGATGTATCTTAGTGGGAAAATTCAAACCCTAGCACATTCTGGCATTACTGCTCCCAGCATAAAAATAAAGATGACTGATTCCTGTGGGAGTTGCAGCTTTTGATTTCTTTCTTGACTAGGTACTAAACCCTGGTTTCTGCACCAGCTCAGAGCCACATTTACCACTGAGAGTCCATCCACACTGAGCATTTTGCAGGATTGGGACCTATCTTTACTGAAATCTAGTACAATGCAGAAAAGTAGTGGAAACATTATTGCTTTCAAACTACATTGAACAAAGCATTAAAACATGCTCTGTGGGATCAATCCTATGCTAGCAGAAGAGTAGGGTAACTTCCATTGCCAGTTACTATTTAAAAAAGTTATATATGTGCCACGACTAGTGGATCCTTTAAAATCTAGACTCACAGCAGAGAAGAGGTCTAAACATACCTATCTAATAGTAAACCAACAGAATAAAAAAGCAAACAACATAATTAAAAGCAAATATATTTTTATTTGTTGCTAATACAGGAGCCAAGGCCACCAGTTAAACAAGAAAGCTTTGGCAAGGTGTTAAATCATGATAAAAGTCCTAAAAAATTATTGGAGCTCTTTAAATTACTAACTTAAGTACTAAATAATTTTATTACTTCAGTTTCCCGCAATTCCAAGGTCCACATTCAATAAACTTGTCACTGTTCTGACATGCTATGCAAATCAAGAAAAAGTGTTCCAAAGAAAAATATTACTCATTTGACCTTAGATGTCATTTTATAAAACATTCCTCCAGGAAATTTTAAGAACTATGGACAGGAAATGACAGGGACAAGACTTCAGGCTTATTCCAGATGTGTAGTCATATCACAGAGTTAAGTTTGCCAGCAGCACAAAAACCACCCACAGCTTCTGAAAAGTTCACTGTATCCACAGAATTTCTGCTTACTAAAACCCTTAATTAGCAGAAAAGTAGTGATTATAGTGAAACTGTTCATACCTTTGAAATATATTAGTGAAAAATGAAGATAAACTTGGCCAAGTAAAGATTCACTACATGACACGGGAAAAAAGTTAAATATCTAACCTTTCTACATAGTTGAAAAAAGGCTTAGCTGAGAGACAAATATAATAACCACATTATAAATCTAGTGCTAGAATTACTATACTGGACACTTAGCAATATGGCACTATATAGCAGTGGTTTTCAAACTTTTTTCCTTGGTACCCAGTTGAAAAAAAAATTAACGTCCATGGCCCAACAATTACATCCTTGAGCAATGCGTTCCAGTCTTTTGGCGGCAGCAGCAGCAGCAGTTGCTGTGACCCAGTATGGGGTCTCGACCCTAAGTTTGAAAACCACTGCTATATAGTATATGGTACCAAATATATATTGTAGAAAGCACTAAACTAGCTCTATCTTGTGGTCAAAGTATTAATTTATTTTTGTGTATGCAGTACCTACATGAATTTCCTGCGTCAACCGCCAGTTCATTTATATAACCTCACATTGCCCAGACTATATAAATATACAAGTCTTAACTAGTGGAGAGCTAGTGTATATATAACGAGCACAGAACTCCCATTATCTTCTGGGAATTAAACAGAAGCACAAATGGTCACTTACCTTACAATAACTTCGAGCACATTAAGGTGGGAGCAGTAAATACAAGTGCCAACTGAACAGAATCCAGAGACGTCTCATTCCAAGCAAAGATCATAGCCCTCCTTGGTGAGCCACATGCTTGCCACCTATTCATTCTTCCCTAGCAAGTAGAGGACAAAGTTTTGGTTTGAATGGCTACAGCTGAGTCTTGAAATTTCTATGAATTGATCTTATTTCCCATAGGGTCTTTTGGAACAATGTCCCCTTCTGAAGTTGTGGTTCATGTCTTTCACTTGTAAGACATTTGCTTTACCACCACAGGATTGCTGTTTAGAGGAGGGACCCAGGACACTTGTCACCCCAATAGCCACCCCTAGTCTCGGGACCCGTTCAGCTGAGAAGCAAATCATAAATACCTTGACTAGGGGGATCAGCTGCTTGCTTTATGGTCTTAGGAGCTTCGCAGGATGGTGTCTGCTCCTCCAGGATTTTAGCACACTTGTAAGTTCTCTGGACCTTGCCTGGCAAAAACAGGACATATAGTGAAAGGAGGAAGGGATTTTTCATTTACCTGCTTGTAAGTGATGGCGCAGCTGTGTGAAAAGTGGACTCCTCACAGGTCTCTGTTCTTATCAGACTGCCTGAAAAATGTTCCTTATGCTTAAGTGCAAAGTCAGCCTGTGGGGGAGGCGGGGTAGGTGGGAAAAAGACTCCTTTTGCCCTTTGTCAGATTCCAAGCCCCAGGCAGTTACTATGATGCTCAGCTCCGTCGTTTTCCATTTATTTTCCATCTTTAACTTACCTATCAACACTGACTAGTAGCTCTCTGTGTAGTACTCCCCATGCAGTGATTAGAAATGGCTGAGATTAAACCCAACACCTGTTCTTGTCCATTTTCTCCTTTCAACCACAATCCCAAACTAAAGGCGTGATGGTTTATTTTTTTAAAGAGGCTAAAGGTTTGTTGTCTCAGTTTCTGGACAATCAATATGAGACCTCTTGTAGGGGCCTGGTTTTCATTAAGTGCTGACCAAAATCAGGCCCTCAATTTGACCATTCAAAGTCATATGAAGTTTTACACATGCTCATTCCTGAGCCACGCTATCAGTAACACCATCATCTGTTCTGCAGTCCAGTGTCTCCCGCAGTTTTGAATGTGTGCTGCTGCTCTCCTCTCTGTAACTCATGGAGTTGGTCAGCATTCTGGCACCACAGTCGGATCATTTCCCCCGTTCTAACTTGCTGCCACGTCCTTTGCAACCACAGCAGCGAACTGGCAGTTCCTGTTGCTGCCATTCTGCCTCCTCCTATTTTTTTTCAAACCAGTGGTCTCCCTCCTCAGCTCTCCTCATCTTCTTGCATCTGTTAACCCCTCAGACCCTTGCTAGGCTTCTCTTGCAGTGTTAGTATGCTGGCTCCTCTGTCCCTTACAAGCGTGAGAACTGCCTAGAAAGCAGCAATATCCAATCACAGCAGCTGTGTGTGTGTCAGGCAGCCTTTCCAGGCTTTGCACATGGTGAGTTGGGACTATGCTAGGTCCCAGGGCTGCGAGTTGGACAGGCAGGTTTGATCCCCTGCTCGCTGACACAGTCATGACTCCAGAAGGAGAAAAATGGACTAGGAACAATACAGACCAAGGCAGAGTAGGAAGAAGCTCCAGCAGCAAGGAGAACTCCAACCACTCTACTCAGGGGAATAATTTCTGGGTGACCCCTGCAGGACAAAGAGGGGGGCTCATGGACCCATGAGCTTCCCCAAGTCAAAGTAGGTCCTGAACAGTCTGGGGGAATAAGCAAGGCCCCACTCTCTCCCAAGTCAACCAGGAGGGGTCTAACAATAAATCCCCCCCCCATGAGGAAGATTCTGAGAAAGACCTCTCAGGAGGGCTATAAGCCATAAGAGCAAGCTGCAAAAGAAATCACCAAAGCTGCAACAGAATATCTACGTTCCCAGTGCAATGAATGTTAAAAAGAAAGAAATGCAACAGGAGAAAGAAAAAAAAAAATCAGAAGTCCAAGAGATGAATTCTCTGACTCCTGTTCTTCCCCACCCAACACCCTTTCTGTGAGGAAAGTGAGTTGGCTGGCCCTCAAACCTGAGCAGGCTCCTGTGAGTAAACTTTAGAGTAAATTTCTTCCCCCCAAATACTCTGAAGGCTCTCAACTCCTCCTGCAAGGACATGATTAGGAGTAAATGGAGAAGCCCAATCATGGGAAGTATATTAACAAGAATGAACTCAGGCTCCACAACATCCAAGAAGCAAGCAGAGGTGTAACTTGGCTTCCATCAATGCAGTTACTGACCGCAAGGTGACGCCAAGTGCCCTTTCAGTGACAGGTCTCTCCAGAGCTCTTAGCTACCAAATTCTCAGACATTTTCCTCTGGTCAGTCACGCCTGAAGGTGTGAGAACAGCCCCTCAGTATCAATCACTGGCGCACACACTTCACAGTTTACACACCAAGGATCTGCTTAGGGTAAAAAACAAAACAAGAAGTTTAATTAATAGAACAATCAGATTCAAAGTAAAGCAAAGCAAACAAGTTACACAGAAAAGATGCCACACTTCTTTACTAACAGATTCCCTTTTTCTAATGTAAGCAACCTGTGGCCTCTGAAGAGTTTCAGAGCATCCCTGTATCAGAGAAGGGATGCAGCCTTTCAAAGACAGCTTCCCGCTCAGAAGCTGTCCCTCAGTTTCTGGATAAAGACGTCAGTTTTAAGGCTTCTTTCCTTCCACCATTCCTGGCATGGACACTCATGGTTACTTTTGGGTGGGAATTTAGGTGGGATGACTTTTTTTTCCCCCTTACCCCCAACCATGTCTTTTCTTGGGTTGTACACTAGATCCTCTGCTTCCTGTCTGACTCCTCCCTCCTTCCTTGAATGACTGCTTCACTGTTCTGTTGTGAGGTGATGCTGAACTTCCCTCAGTTTACAATCATAAGTTTCTATGTTGGACAAGTATATTGGTCATGGTTATGAATATATACAAGTCAATGACCATTAAATTAAAAACTTTCATAAAAGACTAACATTTATACATAGCAATGTTGTGAACAACCAGCTGATTCTATTGTTCATTCTTTGGGGTTCATTGAGAGCCTCTGATATCCTTTTGGAGGGTATGGACCTTGATTATCACACCCAGATCCATGGGTACAGAAAACTTACCAGACAGTTGGCCACAGAGCCTGCTTTACACATTTTCCCTTTGCATACTGGAGAAGGTTGTCCAGAAAATAAAATGAGAACAGCTGATAATAGCTGTGAATCCTCAATGGCTGAGGAGAGCTTAGGTTTCAGATCTGATAAAGAGTTGAAACAGGATCCCCAACTCTGGTCTCCATGGAGAACTGACATTCTCTCACAAGGTCTTCTTTTCATCCAGGTCTAAAATAACTTCAACTAAGAGCCTGGCTATTGATAAGGAAGCATTAGACAGAGTCTGTCCTCTACAGTTAAGCCATTACTTACTTTCTTTTCTTTTTTTTTTTTAAATGAATAAGGAAGCGTCCAGACTAAAAGCATACTCCCCTATCTGGACCAGATTCAACAACTGGTGCCAGCAGAACACGAATCCCAGAAATCCATAAATCCCAACTGTTCTGGAATGGTCTCCAAGAAAACATAAGAGGTTTTCAGCCCAGTGTCATTGTGTGTGCTCTTAGTTGTGTGCCTGTTTGCACGATCCACTAGCTTCCTGACAGACAAACCAGAGGCAGACAGACTCTGAGCTGTTTGATCAGCCAAAGTGGCAAGTCAGGCTACTCTTCCCAAATGGAGCTTCTGTTAGTTTTGAAGTTTCCTATAAACTTCTGAGTGAAATGCCATTTGTTAGATGTCATATTTGCCAGAAAAGAATCAGACTTGGCTTCCTTATCTATACAGATTACTGCATGTTCCACAAGAACAAAGTGGTGCTTTAGACACCAGAATTCTTTTTTCCCAAGGTCATATTTTTCCTTCCACACTTCCCGAAAGGTTGTTTCCTTTGTCCAAAACCACATTCCAACTGAAAAAGTGTAGCACCTTGGATGTCAGAAGAGCACTGATGATCTCAGACATATAAAATCTATGTGAAAATTTAGATGCCCATTTGGGTTTTTCAGCTCAAAAAGCAAGGACTCAAGAACTTCCAAGACCTCTATTACTTACTTCTTTCCCTGTCAAACTTCTGTTTCATAATCCCTCCTACCATTGTCTTATATCCTTTCTCACTACTTCCCAGATTTCTAGAGTTGTGGGAGTCAGTGGGCTGCAAAACAAAAATTTATGATAAATTTGTGTTAGACAAGCTTAACAGCTTGGAAATTGTTCCTGGTTGTTGCCAGATGAGTTGAGAGGATGCAGCAATATGTTGATCATACTGTCTGTGAACCAGAGAGAGGGGAGAACAATCCCATGCATGTCAAGAATTGTAGAAGCTGCTAGCGGAAATCAAATCAGCCGTAAGAAGTTTTCCATTTCATCTGTATCGCTCAAAAGCAGTTATCCCCATTTTACAGATGGGGAAACCAAGGCACAGAAACACTCATCCATAGTCACCAATGAGGCTGGACCTAGAACAGAACCCAGGCCTCTTGAATCATGGTCCCATGCGCTAGCCACTATACAACATTGCTTTGCCTTAGCAAGGGCACTTTTATACAACAGATTACGGCATACACATTTTAAGATGTTTCAAAGAGAGGAACCTCTTTGATACGCCTGGTGCAGCAATACAACTGTCTGTAAATACTGATGCAAAGATTAAGGACAGTTACAACCTTCCCTCTTGATGCGTTATTCTCCTTCTCAGAAAAAGTTTGTACTGAATAAAAATCCTTATTTCTTAAACTGGATGCTTTTGGCCTGCCCAGGTGAGAAGCTAGGACTTAATTTCTCTTGCTATAGTTATAGGCAACACTTCCAGGCTTGGAAGAACTCCATTTTTAAAAAAGAGAAATGGACAAATTATAGTGGTATATTTTTATTTTTTCAATTTTTATCAGTTTAAATTTTCACAGTTGTGGGAAATTATGGAAGGTAGTCAAACAATTATTTATGACACCATATAGACACTAAAAAAAAGTGAGTTAAAACTGTCAACATCAAGAGTTAACATACACTAAATAGCTGTAAATCAAACTTTAAAAATGCTCAAGAATGTCGCTTATCTGTAAATTTTGATCAATGAAAATTTAAAATTAGTTTTACACAATAAAAATTGAATTTTATCAACTTTTACCAATAAAAATCTAATCCTTCCAGTACTACTTATATCTAATGCTAACATGTTTCTGCTGCTTATACTTCCCACTTGAAATTATACTATAATCCTGTCTCCATAAGTACTTGAGTTACCTTGGTATTGGGTGCAGTGTAATGATCTACCTAAAAAAGAGATCACAGAAATTCTGCTCCCATTACCATCAGTGAAAGTTTTCAACTGGAAGTTTTCATCCTGACTTGAACTGGGTCAAGATCCAAACTACTTAACCTGAAGAGTAATAGTGTTACAAACTGATTTCTGACACTAAAACATTAATTGATTTTATTAATACGAGTTTTCATTTTCATGCAAATATTTGAAAATTGGTGTGGAAGTACCTCACAAACCAAACGAAAGGAAACGGAAAAATGCATGTTGAATGTTTTTCTTGAATTGCCATCAGCTGTTGAACCAAAAAAAAATTTTTTTTTTAATTATTCTCCTCTTACATGAAACAGCCAAATATAGGATCTCTTACAAAGTCCATTAGTTTTATCCCCAATCCCACCTAAGAGTATTTAGGGTTTGCTGGGCCCAATTACAATGACTCTATAATAGGCAACCAAACAGTATTTATACATCAGCCAACATATCATTCTGAATTAAGGCCTTAAACTAACAAATATTTAGGCCTGTTCTACACTAGAAAATTAGGTTGGCTTAACTACCTTTATCAGAGGCATGAGAAATCCACACCTGAATGGCTTCAAGCTGATTTCAGTTCCTGTGTGTACAGCACTATGTTGACAGAACCACTGACTTAGCTACCAACTCTTGGCAAGATGGATTACTTATCTAGCGATCTGGAACATATGGCTCTTTGGTTGCCCTCTTGTGGCTCCCCCCCTCCCCCAGTGGACCCTGCAGCAGGTGCCCTGGCCCAGCTCCTGCCGCTACACTCATGGAAGCAGCTCTCAGTACACTTGGTTATTGAAGGAATTTTTTTAAATGGCTCCTATCTTTTGGATTGCCAACCCTAACCTATGCTGACAGGAAAACCCTTCAAAAAGTGAAGGTAATTTCTACTCTGAATTCGAGCCATTGTAATAGTGTAGATAAGCCCTTACACATTTAACTTTACTCAGTGGAAAATTAATGTGACCACTCAACTGAACAAAGTGAAGTGTATGAAGTATTTGCAGGTGATTATATAGGGTTTTGCTACGATTACTTTTTCCCCCCAACAAGCATACTAAATTAACATGGTAGTCTACGGGTAAATTATGTTGGGGGAACTCAGCTAGAATTTCAATTTCAGAACCAAAAAAATGAAGAAAAAGTTAAATATACACAGAGCAAGTTCAGGTAAACATTTAAAATTTATTAAACTTTTTGGTCAAAATAATTGAACAAATATATACAATCCCATTGTATTAGCTCTATTATGTATTTTAAGAACAAGGTCAAATCTAATGCTTAAATGACCTAGTTCCCACATTTCAAGATTTGCAAATAGTGTCACAACCAATATACAGTATAAGATCTTTTTATTTAAACTTTATTTGTAGAACCCCAAAGTTAGTTGTATTTACTAGCTTATTGTGAACAAGAGTGGCACTATGGACATTAATTGAGAGGGTAGGAACAGAGACATTTTTCTCTTGCATATCCATATCTGATTGAGTAATCATAATACACCTTCATTTTATTAAAAATGGAGTGTAAACCACACTTCTGTATTTCATCAGAGAAGCTCAAAAAGTCAATTTTCAGAGATGCCTCTGATTTTGCAGGCACATTTTATAGCCTGTACACATCTAGGTAAATTGATGCTATTAAAACATGCCTGCAATTATTTCAGGTACAATTTTAAACCCACACCTGTTTCGAGTGAAAAACTGATGGATGAGTTTTTAGGCCTTTTTAAAAAAAAGTACCAGGGATTTCTTTAAACTCCTGTAGACAACAGGAATGGACATTACTACAAATGCATTTCACATCAGTATCTAGCCTCCATATTGCCTGATCTCTTGGTGTCAATGGATTAGAGTGTTAAAATTTATGTTGTGCTGCTTAGCGCAAGTTTTTTTAAACTGTGATGTGAAATTCAATATATGTATGATGCCAAATGTTTAATATTTAAAATGTTTTTTTCAAAACAAAAGTACTAAACAGGTAAAAAATGTAATGCACATAAGGTATATGACAAACATTCGAGAGGCATCTGTTAAATAAGATTTTTTTTAATCAAAGCAGCAGTTTTTTGAATGTTTTATATTTTTTCCTTCTGTGCAAGGTGACCTCTTTCTATTTTGGCTCCAGATGTCTTTATACCAACCTTTTCAATCTTCTACTTTACGTATAAAGTATGGTGTAATTTTACAGAAAACCAACATAACAAACTAATGACAGTTTTGTGGAACTAATTTCAGAGTTAGAAATATTTCATAGTATATGAAACTTCATATCTGCCTGTCAAAAATCAATGTTTGGGACAAACTTGTCAAATCTCTGTATCAGAATTAGTCTGCACAATCTCAATACATGCAATAAAAAAATAAAAAGACTGAATACATACTTTCTGATTTAAAAACACTTTTTATAGTTTGTTACTTTATTAAGTGGTTTACACCAGAAGGTGTGGTTAAAGATACAGTGGGGTGAGTAAATATACATGGAAACCTGTCTACAAACCCAACTCAAGACCTACCTAAGTGCTCAGAGATAAAAACACCTAAGCCTAGATAAAGGCCAGAGAAGGAATGTTTACAGGCATAAAGCACAATATATGTCTTGAAAGGCCCAAATACTACAGCAGAGAAAGAGCGCGAGAGATAGAAATTACATTTTTATGACAAGTTTTCTTGGGTGTTAAATTTTTGGTCTATAAACTGGAAAGGAAGGCTCAGACTTAAATAAATACATTTGAGTATTGGCCTTTGAGCACTGTCCATCAATTCTGTTTCTAGTGGGTTTTTTCTCATTGCGAATTGCAACTTACACCCCAGCTCACTGAAGGCAGAACTACACCATGAACTCAAAACCAGGCAAGTTTCTCTCCTTTATCTATAAAGGGAAGTAAGTGCATCAATGTTCTTTACTGATAGGACAACAAGGCCTTCTCTTTTACAGAAACAACTGAGCTTAACTATGCAAGAAGATGACTTTGTCCTCAGGTAAGCCATCTTTAGTTAATTTTGTCCTGGAATATATACAAGTTATTGGTGGCAGCGACAGCAATGATGTTCTCTGCAGGGTGCCATGCTGTATGAAGGATCTTCTTGTTGAAGTCCAGACTGTCAACACTTATCTCATCTTTCTTTCTCTTACCACCTGTACACACTTTGCGAGGCTTTAAGACAGCACGAGGTTTGCTACTCTCTCTTGATGCTTCTAAGGTAATATCCCGTCGTGTATTACGGTCAAACATCCTAAAGAAATTGTTGTAGGAGCCAGTCATGATAGCACTGTTTAAAACAAAAGAAAGGGAGACATTTACTTAGGTTACTCCAGACCATATATGTTATTCTATTCTTTCTTCTGTGCACAGAATGAATGAATACCAGAACTCAAGTTTAAGACTAGCACCTTGCACTATATTCCTTTTCTTCTTACTTTACATCCTTCCTCATTGCTTCTCCTTTGATCCATCTTCCAATGTCATTCATTTGACATTCCTACTCTCTACCACACTTTCCCCACCTATTATCTTACACATCCTCTCTCCTTGTTGTCTTTTCTCTTACACACACAGACAACTTTCCCTGCTCCAGCCCTCCGGACCAATGCAAAAGACAATGGCTGGTGAAGAAGCAGCACCTTCCCCCATTCACAGGTGACAGCAGAACTGCCTCTATTCTCACTTTAGGACTATTGCTTCCCTACCACTACACTCTTGTCATCCTATGGTACCGGAAGCAGTCAGGGGAAAAGTAGTCCTTGAACCACCATCCCACTCCAGCTACTAGTACCAGAAATCCAGGAAAAAGAAAGGATGCGGGGAGGAGGAATAGAGCAAGGAGTCTTGTGGCACTTAAAGACTAACAGATTTATTTATTGCATGAGCTTTTGTGGGAGAGATTCCCTGCTTTTTTTGCTTTACTGGACTAACACAGCTGCCCCTTTGGAACTTGGCCAGAAATGCAGGGTAGCTCTCCAGCACTGTTGGCACTTTGATGTGTTAAAACAGCCACCTGGCATCCATGGCCACCACTTCCCAGATGCCAAGTATCTCATACCCAACTGCCAAAATCTCTACCTTCCCTTGGTGGCAATTACAACAGTTAACGTAAATATTTATATCCTAGTGGAAATTTTAAAAAATTGACAATAGTGTTAAATAAATTGACTAACATAAAAAGAAGGAACAGTATACTGATTGGATTACACTAGGGAATGACACAGTGAGTGGGTCTGTGGTAGAGAAAGTGCCACAAATTGTGTGACAAGGACAAGATCAGAGCCTTAATTATAGCACTGGTCTGTTATATATAACATTCTAAATCTATTATGGCTCTTTTGACTTCAACGAATCAATGAGGCAACACAAGTAACCTTTTGCCTGAAAAATTAAGAAGTTGCTCCACCTTCCTGAAAGATATTTAACTCTTGTATTAGCAAAAACGGAAAGACTGACACCACTTCTTTTTGGAACTTGATACAAGTAGGGTAAATTGCTAACATCCTGAATGAGATTTTTTGCTATGATCCTAGTAATAAGCTCTTTGTCATGGTTACAGATGTAGCTGCACCTCTGCTCTCTTTCTGGTCTCTATGAGTGCACCCCTTCAGGTAATTATGCCTCATTCCTTTACCTATTCCAGGCTGGAATTTTGCAATGCTTCCACTCCTTGCCTAGGACCTGGGTTACAGTACCACATCAACCGTTCCTACACTATAGATCTGCCTGTGTTTGGGCACCAGTGGGTAGAGCCATACAAATCCGCGGATATCCGCCTTAAATCTACATCCGCGACTACAACACGGATATCCATGGACCATTTCTTGCGGATGCAGATCAGATACGGATCCACATATTTATCTGCACAGAGCTAGAGCCCTGCAAATATGCAGATATCTGCATTATATCCACATCCGCGGATACAACACGGATATCCGCGGACCATTTCTTGCAGATGCAGGTCGGATAGGGATCCACTTATTTGTATCCGCGCAGGTCTCTACCTCCCCTGTGAAATCTGTGACCAGAGCCTATGTTGAACAAACAGCCTTCTTAAAACAAAAACCATGTTTACCTTGCAGCAGAAACACAACACTAGTTATTTTTAAATCTTTTTTCCTCTAAATCTATTTGCATATCTATCCTGCCTAAGGGTCCTATCATCCCAAGATGGTCACCTACGTAGATAGGTTTAGCTTCTCCAGACAGATTTTAATCTTGTTTTCTGTAGATGCTACCTCCCAGCAAGAGCATGTCCATCTTTCTACTGTGATGCATCTCTTCTGTTCTCTGGTATTTGGCAGGTTCTGGCCCAAACCATAACAGAATCAAGCTTGCAGTTCCAGTATAGTCCCTCAACAACTTTTCTGTGTTTGATGACAGGTACCTACCTTGAGCCATTCCTCTCCTTCCTGCCTGTATTTCAGACATGCTCCTATTGAGTTAATCTATCAGTACAGTCTACAGTAAACACCCATAAATAACAAGGTCAACATACAGCATCAAGTCATCACAGGACAGCACCAAATCCACCACAATCTTGGTAGAGCACTTTTTATCCAGAAATTTTCAATGTTTGCATGGATTGTATAACAACCCAAAAGCTAGAAAATGTAAACTGCAGCTACCTCTGCTTTTAGACATATTGTTTAACTTAGATGACAAATTTAAATACAGAACACAACAAAAAAATTGAAAATAAAATTAAACAAACATTGATCTTTAAAAAGTCAGTTCTTTTGGGTGCTCTTATTTAAAAAAAGTTATGAAAAATGTTTTCAGGACAGTTTTAAAGTCAAAATCCCAAAAAGCCAATAATATGCAACTGAAGCAATAATTTAGATTCAAATAGGCTTCATTCAGAAAATGCTGACATTGGCTTTTCCACCTATTTGAGGATGCAGAAGGCACACAAATTAAGATCTTGATCTTGTCAAGTGTACTGACTTTGAAAGGACTGTTAATGCACTTAACAGAAGTATGTGTCTTAGTGCTCTTAGGACTGGGAACTCAATTTCTGAAAATAACCATACTTCACAAGTTAAACTTACCTATCAGAACCATTCCAGCAGCACTCAAACTTGTCAAAGATGCAGTCATTTTCATACAGAGAACAAAGCTTGCTTCGAAGATATTCATGAACCTTAAAACATTTAAAGTAGGATTAGTTGCATGGGCTAAGAAAGTAAAGATCCAAAAAAGAAAAAAAATCAGCTTTTTTAAAAATTAAAAAAATAGGAACACTACCTGATATGTCTCTACAGGCCTGTTTTCCATATTGAGATCCCACACTTTAACTGAAAGGTAGTCTCGTGTCATCATGTATCGACCACTGTGACTGAATTTTACATCAGATATTGAGGAAATAATTTCTGAAAAGAATGATCTGCTGCTGGGATCTTCAGGCTCTTCAAAAACTGTAGATTAAAGCGTAAAGTAAAATTTAATCCCATACACCAGATTTTACAAATGTTAATGCTAGTCAATATTTACAGATACTAAAATTATGGACCTTGATACTAAATCCTATATTAAAAAAGGAGAAACAATAGCCCTACTTACTAGTTTTGTTTCATTTTTAAAAATGATGTTTCTTTAAGAAGTCACTAAATTCTGGTAGCTAGAATCACTAGTTGCTCAGCTTCAATGTGTTCTCCCATTAGGACATATCAAGAAGTTGAAATTCCTGGAGCTTGGGGATTACCATGAAGGAGGAGGACCTAACTGCCAAGAATTATATATAGTATATGAAGTTCAATACAAGTGTCATTGTGTCTCTGTTCAGACTACTGATTAGTCACTGCATTCACCATAAAGTTAAAAAAATTAAATGTGAAGCAACAGAGAACTCAACATCTCCAAAGTACATTTCTTTTACAGATCCCGCATCTTTTAGTGGTGCTCCAGGACACACGTTTTACTATGTGTGAATATAAAATGCACCACACACAAAATCTACTGCAACAGCAACTTTCAATTTACATTTAAATTGCAATCAGGATCTTTACTTTCTTGAACAATTCAACTTGGTTAAATTAAAATTCATTTACTCTTAATCCTTCAAATCAATGACAACACGAATGATTCAACACCAAAGGAATAATACCAAAGCACTGTAGACTACTGCACATTTTACAGAGTAAAGGGAACTAACAAATATAACAAGTTAGATTGGCCACTGACATTTCCTATTATATAAGTGAAGTTGACTAAAAAAAGGAAACGTACCATACCATACTTGCCACAATGTTTAAACATTTCCCTTCCCAAATCAAAACCACCCTTATCTTTGCTACAGTATATGATGTTATCTGGAAATATCAATGCTATTTAAGAAATAATGATATATAGACCATTACCACTGAAATACAACCAAGAAAAAACAGGCTGTGTGTAAAGGTGGGCCTATTCCTTATGGTGGAAATATAAAAGCTTTCCTCACCTATATGAGGCTGTGTGGCTCAGTGGTTCAAAAACACTGGCCTTTCACCTCTGGGAACTGGCTTCAAATCCAGCACAGATCATTATGAATAAAATTCATTCCGATAGTTGTAAATGGTCACAAATGAAATGGGTTCTGGCAGCCTCAGCCCAGTTCCTAATGCACAAAGGTAGATGTCAATAAACTGCCCTGAATTGGCACTTGTTAATCAGATACCTTTGAGAAGCACCAAGACTGAGTCTGGACAGAAGACAGGTCTCACTGGTGCCAAAAACACTTGAATCACATCGTCAATTGTCTCATGCTACACTTCTGCTTGGTGATGGCCTAGAACAAGACAATTAAAATGTTCCATTCTACAAAACTACGACCCCTTACCTTTGTAAGTTCTTTACTAATAAGCAGAATTTGACATTTTAATGTTTGTTCATGTAAGCAGAACACCTACATATTCTCCAGAATAATTTATAGGACAAACAAGCCTGTAAAGCAAAAATACGTATCCTAAGTTACTTACATTTTGAATGCCTATCACAGAGGGCTGAAGAACGCATATCACAGAGTCGTATAGTTCCTTTGCTACTACTGTAGACAAACACATTACAATGATGTGGGTGAAACTCTGCAGCCGTGATCACTTCTGTGAGTTCCTCCATGTTAGCAGGCTTAATATCTACAATGTCTGAAAGTTTGTTTGTAAAGGCAACAAAACACATTTAACATTCTAATTGTTATTGAAACAGTTTCCAAAGAACTGTTAATTTTGGCACTGGCATATTTTTAGAAGCACAAGATGAGTTCCCCCTTTCTGCTATGGGCCCAATTACTCATTGTACTAGGATGAGTAGCAGCATAGAAATAAATCCTGGGCTGTTCCTAGAATCGGTACCTGGTACCATCAACTAAAAATATTTGTGTGTACATTTTTTTTCAGGATTTTACTACAGAACAACAGGAAATGGAATTATTGTGGGTTTTTAAACTATATTATCAGTAAGTTCATTTAACAGAAGACTAAACACACTTAAACAAGGTCTCAGAATTTCAACCCCACTTCACTTACTGCTTTACAAAATTAAACTACCTAAACTCTACTTCTCTCTCTACTTGCAGCTTTCTATTTAAAAACAAGTTTTACTGTAAATTAGCACATTTACAATAATGTTTAATTATATGACTAAAGTTAGAAGGAAGCATTTAGGCACTGGTATTTAGTAAAACTGAAGAACTAAATAATGTGTCTATTAATAGGCAAAATAGAAAAATTACATATAATGGTAGAATTTATACAGAAAAAGGATACTAAAACTTCTATCTGTGATTTCTAAATGCCATAGGTTAATTCTTAGGTCATCTGCAGAAAGGTATGTTTCATGATCACTATTTACTGAAATAGAGTTTATGTGATAGGTATGTGCATTTGCAAATATCCTTCGGGGACTTGCTTCTACCATTAGGTCCATAGGTTTCAATATTGGCACCTGAAAACGGGAAAAGATAAAAGAAAGGTCAGTTTTCACATGAAGTGAGAAAGTTAATTGCAAAGCTAAGTTGGTAATCTGTGGTTCAAAAGATTTTATTAAAGAAGAATTAATTCAAATACTGTATATAATTGATATTTGCCATTATGTAAAATAATAATTTATATCACAGAAATCAGATTTTATATCTTTCCTGGAAAATAATTCACTTAGTTCTGGAACACTTTCCAAAACCACAGTCTAAAAATAAGGTAACAAAACACAGTTGCCCCCTACTCTGACTTTCCATATTAGCACTCACAAACTAGATCCTGGATTGACTTTGTCTGTTTTAAACATATAAAATTCTCTCTCATGCTTCCTCATCAAGAGATGGGTGCAAGTGTATAATGAAAATTTGAAGAGACTATTTGAAACTCATATCTGAAAACACATCTTCTGTAGTTACTTGTAAGATTTATAACAAAGAAATTAGCAAAAGAAAGATCTAAGGCTGTTTACATTGAGAATCTGATAACACTTGAAACATTGGCTGTTTCTCCTCTAAAAGTCAGTTATCTACTGAATACATCAACAATGGAGTTGAAAAAATCCTTAAAACAGCATGTAAAAATGGAATTAAACAAACATCTATTTGACGGACGACCCACCAGAATACGGACTTTTAAAAGGTTAGTTAATTTTAAAAAATCAAATAAATTTGACTATGCCCTGTAATACACAGTCATCTTATGCTTTTTTTGGACTGAACTATTAACAAATTATTCTTAACATACCAAGTGGAAAGCTAAAGGAACAGAAAATTTCTTTAAACAAGACATTTCTGGATTTGCCACACATCTTGTTCTGTTATCGAAAACATTCCTCTTCTTACCACTAAATGATTAGGTCACACTTAAACAGTTAAGATGAAAACATAAGAAAAAAAAGTAATGGAGGACATGGAGTGTTGGGTGAGGTGGACCAAAATTATTTCAGGGTGTACAAGTCTTCTCTAAAAGAACAATCACAATTCAAGAATACTAGAATTAGGGTAATTAAGGAAAGGTTAAACAAGATCTAAATTACAATTAATGCAGTTAAATGTGAAATTCTCCTGGCTGTAAAACTGCACTACTTAACGCCTGCTGCAAGACTGCACAGAGGCACAGTAGTCACACAGATGGCTTCCATTCTCCAAACCCAGTGGAGATGCTCTCTGTGTCAGTTTCATAGAACAGCACTGAGGAAACGGGGATGGCTTTATGTGGATCCAGTCCACCTAATATCCCATGTGGTCTGGAGTGACAACAGCTGAATTCTGGAGTAGCCACTGTGCAGAGGAAAAATATTGTGTGCCACACTGACACAGATATATTCCCTGCTTCTAGTTATTTAGGTTTTATGTGGGTGAGGCATTTTTCTTCTAAAAGGCACAAAAACAGGTGAAGTAAAAACCACCACATGAAATCAGAAAGTAACTTTTGAGACAATAATGTGAAAATGAAGTAGCAGTAGCAGGTGACATATTAGGAGATCATCTGAATCTTTCCTGGGTGATTGCATATGAAAACATACAAGTGTAAATATTACCAAATCTCAAACAAATGGAACAAATGGCATTAATAAGTTACTGGGGAAACTAAACCCTGAACCACAAAGCTTTCCAGTAAGTGTGCTGTACGAAAAGTTTTTACTATTTAAAGCTACAGGACGCTAAGAAAAATGTTACCCACACTTACAGTCTTACTTTGGAAAAGTGATTTGACCTATCGTTGCAGTTTGATTGGGTTGACTGCCTTTAGTAGTACTGTGTTTTATAGCCTCAGTGACAATGAACACATGACCAAAAGGTAGACAGACTTCTTTCTGCTCTCAAAGACTTTTTCAAGTATTATGTCTTGCCTTGGCACAGTGTTCAATCATATCTTTCCTAGAATGGCTCTATATTTAGAATAGCAAATCAGGATTGGGAATCGCTCCAGTAGTCAGCTTGTGCAATGGAAGAATACGCTACCAATAACATTTCTCTAAACAGTAAAAGCATTAAATCCACAAATACTAAATCAAAACTAAAGAAACACTTCTTGTCCTTTCTGATTTTAGTCAAATACAGCATCAAATAATTGCAACGCATCCTGGAAACCATTAAATTTAGATCTCAATGAACAACATGGCCAATGGCCAAACAGCTTGTTTTAATTAAAATGTGACTTGACCACTATTATTGAAAATAATTATCTATATTTAATTTTCCAGCAATGTCAAAGATAACCACCCTATTTTAAGTGAAAATTTATGAATCCATGCACATGGTCCAAGATGGTCAGCAGCTATTCAGGGAGACCAAATAGTAGTAATACAATTTTTAAGTCTGAAGACCAATTAAGAGTCTTACGTTAAAAAGATGGATCATCCAAAAATATTCTTCTATCTTACGAATTATTTAGATGAGTGAAGATATACCCAAAGAAAAATTTTATGTATTAATGTAATTTTAAACAGACTATAAAATCCCTCTTTATATTTACAACAGCATTAAAATGTTCCAGCTTGTCACTAAAAAGCCCATAAAACAATATTTGTATCACTAAAGTAGTCTGGTCTTCAATCTTCCCAAAGTATTGGAGCAATATTTTAATCGGCCCATGAATTAATGAAACATCAGAAACATCCCTTTCATTTAATTCTGTATGCTTTGTATGATCTTGAAATATCCAGTGCAGTTTTGATTCCACATGACACAACCTCCAGTGCAAGACAACTTTAATAAGTAACACTTCTTTTTAAATGTACAATGAACAATTTGTACATTCAAAAAGCAGATTTAACTAGAGCCAAACTTTAAAAAAAACTAAAAACATACTCGTAGTGCTGTGATTCTAAATGGATCCCGAAGTCGTCCATCTTCATCTTTCAAGTTATAACCTTCAGCTCTTTTATCCCTTTCACTTATTTTCCATAATTTAATAGTTTTATCTAAAAACAAAAATTCACATTCTTGAAATTGAAATTACAAATTTAAAGATGATTCAATAAATTATTATAAAGTTATATGCCAGTATAAACTCTTCAGGACAGGGATTTTATCTTCATCCGGATTCCCTCAATCACCAGTATAAAGAGGCCTCAACTGTGACTGAGATCTTTCAGCGCTACTGTAGTATTAAATGGCTGAAGCACAAATACTACACATGAAAAGTATTTTACTTTGTTTGAGCTACTTATGAACCATTCATAACTTTGTCATTAATTCGCCAATTTTAACTAGTTCTATACAATTTTCAGACAAAAAAACACCCATGTAAAATGGCATTGAATATAAGCATACATATCAATATATAGAAGTTGGCAGGGATGCTGAAATTATGTCCAAAACAAGCAAAATAAACTGAGAAAGTTTAGAATTAAAACTGAAATTAAAAGAAATTCAAATATGTTAGTGTATGGAAATGCACAAAGTTAAGACCCTAGTATCTTAATTCTGTCCTGTAGGACCACTAGAAAATCATCATATAAAGGCATTTTAGTATTTGATGTCCCAGATCAGATGACATCCCAACAGACAGGTTTTTTCAGATTTTCCCTCTCACGGTATCAACACAGGAACAGAGTTTAAGTTGTCTGAATGCCTACCAATACATTTTCATTTTTAACGTCTGGATTTCTATTAAAGTTTAAATTTAAACTTTGAATTTCTAGGAAATAGTTTTCTCAGCCATTTCCTGAAATAATGGATTACAATTTGTGGACTACCAAACTAGGCTGGATTTATGAAACAAGGGGGCACAAAAGCCACACCAAAATTCATAAACAACTGAATTTTTTCACATGCAGTTCATTTTCCAGACAAGCAACAGCCTTCTCTTCCCCAGCACCAAAACACACAAACTATGGAGTTCTTACAGCAGCAAAACTAGGCCTCTCTTCCCACCTACTAGAGCCAGAAAATAGTCCTCTGAATTTAGCTTGCTGTTCATGTTTTTCGGTATGGTTAGACTATATTCTACTGGAAATCTAGCTGTGAAAGTATACCATTTTCCTTCAGGGTCACCAGTCCCCATGGTCCTTGAGTGCACAAGGGTATCGAACTATACCAGTAAAGCCCTTTTTCTACAATAGGAAGGTAATTTTTACTACAAAAATCAGCCTCAAAGGAAAAAATTAGAAAGAAACGTGACACAACCTCAGTGTTGGGCGTAGGGTAAGATTTGAGGAGCACTACACAGGGCGAACCACCTTGTAAAGGTTCAGGAGTGTCTCACTCTGCTGATTCAGACAAAGCCTGGACTTCTGGAGGCTAGCTGGTCATTTATGTGAAATAGGTTGTCCAAGGATAAGGCTGTGAGCTTTCCACACAGGAGAAAAGATCTGGTCGATATATTCTGAGGACCACCCGTATTAATTATCAATGCAAGTGTGCCTTTTGATTGACTTGGTCCCACCAATTTCCACTTCAAAAGTTCTTCTCCTGAAAGGAATATGTTTATTCTGTACCTACCATGCTTATAGCAGAACCAAGGAACCAGTGGGCTTCTGGGCTAAATGGGGGTTCTCGCTTTTGAGAGGAATGAAGAGCAATGACGGATCAAGAGCAATGATGGATCAGTGAACCTACAAACATTCAAAGCACCTGATTCTGTTCTAGCTAATCCAGAGGTAAAAACATGGTTGGTAGAAAAGTCAAGGTAAGAATCTAAAACAGAAGTGTAGCCTCTTTCTATCTGTTAGAACAAGACAACAGAAGAAAAGTCATTCACTTCCATGAGATCTCTAAGAAGCTTCCTATTGTCATCTGCTGTTAGGAAAATCATCTCTTCTGCTTGAGGGAGGGCTGTTTTGAAAGAGTTTCTCTTCCTTAAGAAATAAATACACATTAGAAGGTTTGGGTCACATGCATGATGTATTTGCATTAGTAATTGGCTTGTTATACCCTATCAACCTAATGAAGAAATGTGCAGGTGAACCAGTGATTACTTAGGGAATAGACTTCCCTTACATTTTAAAATTCTAAGCAAACTGTGCCCTATCTATTTGATTCAACCTTTCCTTCTGAGGATGTTATATGCAATCTTCTCACAAATGAACAGCAAACTGATGTACAATGTTGAACTGTACAGGGATTCCCCCTCCCCCCCACCCCTATGTTTCACCATGGATGTCCTTGGTGTTGTTTAATAGGTGACCATGAATTATGGACAAGACCTGGACAATTGTTATGTTATATAGCAGGCGTGGCCAAACTGTGGCTCAGGAGCCGCATGTGGCTCTTGAATGAAGAAGTGTGGCTCGCAGAAGAATGTCAGCAAATCAATTCAGTAGGTAAAATTATATGGCTATATGCCTCAGTGCAGCTCTTGAAGGTTTAATCATCAACTTGTGTGGCTCTTGTGTTCCATAAGTTTGGCCACCCCGTTATATAGCATATGGGTTCTCATCTTGGAGACCATGATCAGTCTCCCTGCCGCCATCCTTTCTTTATGGGGTAGGTGTTCTGAAATTATGGGAAGAGAATCCAAATTTATTTCTGTAATCTGACCTTGTTTCAACAAAAAAAAGTTAAGAACACTATTTGAAATTGAATTCATTTTTGTACAAAGGCACAACGCAGACAAGTGACTCAGTCAGAAAAATAAACTGTTTAAGAGGAATCAATCCCAGGAAAGAAAAACAATTCTTTACAACTTCACGAACAGGAGGGGAACAGACTGTCTATGCAGAGATTCAACATTCTTTCACTCCATGTTGATAAAGTGACACTAATAACTCATACTCCAATATTGGTTAACTTTCTCTAAGGAGCTTGGGTTACAATATTGCCAAAGGGACTGTCATTTTGATAGGAGACACAAAGATGCAGTTTTGGCCCTTCGAAAGCCAAGAAATTTCTACCACGTAAGGAACAAGATAAACTATCCAGTTATTTTGTAACTTAAAAGTTACAGCTAGATTGCAAGTGCTTTTAACAGAATCCCTGTAACAGAGATATTAAATGTTTTTATATTCTCTTTTCATATTATAAATTGTCTAATTCAGGGGTCTCAAACTCAAATCACTATGAGGGCCGTAAAAGGACTAGTAGAGGGCTGCATGAGGATTAGCACAGTAGCCCAAGGGCCACACCACTGAAACCTTTCCATACAATGATATTGCAAATATCGGTAACAATCATGTCACTGCGGGCCACACAAGAGCTTTAGGGGCCGCATGTTTGAGACCCCTGGTCTAACTGGATTTAGAATACACAAAAATTTTGTCTGTAGACTTAAGAGATACCTGGAGAAAACTGTTAGTATTCTGGAGAGGAAAAAGAAAAAAAAAAAAAGTAAATTCTGTATGGGAAACAAGGAAGAATGAACCTTATTTCCAAACCCTAAGTGCTAATCAGTAAAGCTATCACTTCTTTTTTAAAGAAGTGTAAACTCTGAGGTCACTGAGTGAAGGAATTCATTTGGATTACAAACTGATCTGGGCAGGAGTCTTACTTTAAATCTTATAAAGTGGCAAGTATGTCAGCGGCAAATAATAATTTGTCTGACAGCCTGATCAACGGTAAAGAAAAGGCTTCCACAGTGGATCCCGAGGCAGATAAGACACTCTCCAACCACCAAAAATGCAAAGTTTTTTCACCTGCACTTTGTAAGTTATTTTATGATAAAGAACACCAGCACAGTTGTATACTGCAGTATTCCATATCAAATACTACATGTTTTAAGGGACACTAAACTTAATCACACATCCATTTTTTAATCTGTTATTGTTACCAATAACCATAAGGTTACATTAGTTGAAACATTAGAGGGAAATAATTTTGATGATGTCTGTTTTCAGCATTTGATATTACTTTTTTATTCTGGTTCATTGCTTCTTTGTAGCGTTTCCATCTGTATTCATCTTTCACACAGTAATAGGGGAGAAAAACCAGTTACAACTAGGAAAAAACATTATTGTAAAACAACAAAACTGTCAGGCAGATTCTGGGTCAGACGTAGTGCTTGAAACTACTGTTGAGTCTTTAAAAATGTTGATTTCAAGTTCTCATTCTCTTTAGACTTGCCAATTGGCATTTTCAGGACACACGACAGAAGTAATAACCTGGAAAATCCTTTCCTATAAATGGAAGATTGTGGTGAAACAGCAGTACTACAATGCTGCTAACAACATAGATATTCAAAGGTAAATTGGGGAAAATGTTAATGGAGTAATAAGGCAGAGAGGAGAGATATGGCTATATTTCACATTTATTTAAACAAGACTCTTAATTTTGCATATGACACCTACATATTATGGTCATGTACCCAGTAGAAATACAAATGTATTCCTGTCAGTATAGCTGATTCTTTTAGATTGCAAGTTCTTCCAAGCAGACATCATGCACTGATGTTTAGGAAACACTGCAGTGCGGGCACCACCAGAAACAATGTTGCATCACAACATCAGATTACTCTAATTTTCACTGAAGAATGGCAGTGCCACTGGATCAGAGAAGCACAAAGAGGAGTTAAGCCTCCTTCTCTCAAACTATGCTAAGGATCTGGGGCTAAATCCTGCCACCTGTACCACATTTGCACATGGCAGGGGTAACAAGCACAAAGAGCTTCTTTACTTAGCATTCCGACAGGAAAAGCGCTGCTGGCACTTATGTCAGCATGCGCATTACATCCAAAGGCACATGCAGGGGGTAAAGAGTTACATCATCCCATATTCCGCTACAACTAATGCACAGTTACTTCTAAAAGTGGGAATAAAGTATTTTAAACGTATGCTATCAAACTTAACGTATTTTGATTGGAATTAGAATTTATGAAAAAGAATACTACACTATTGTGTGGAAATAATGAACAAATGAATATAGGGTAGGACTATGAAATTCAACTAGATATTGCTGTTTTAACAAAAAAATAGCACACAATGAAATGTCCTTACCATTTGTGGACAGCAGGAAATGAGCAGCATTTTGTTGGGGTAACCACCTAATTTTATTAATTTTTTCCTCAATTTCTAGACTTTTCAAGTAGTCAAACTCAGGTTCATGACTCTGAAAGGTACTGTAAACGTTATATTCTCCCCGAGAATGAGGACGGCTTTTATTCTGCAAGGAAGCATAACATATGTATTAATGAAACGGAACTTTATTTCTGTACCTAGAAAATAACATCACTTTATATATACTCTTACGAATAGATAAAGTCAGCCAACTCTTAAACCACAAAATAAATGTGAACCTGGAATTGTAAAAAGTTATTGGGCAAGATCCTGCTGAAAGGGTCAAGATCCATTATAATGATGTTTTGCGTAACTTGTCCTTTACAATACAAATTATAGGTTTAATTTAAAACTTCCATTTTTGTATAGTTTTAGAAACTGCAAAATCCAGTTTGCTCCTGCTACTTTTGATGCACCAGTATGCTCTCTGCTGGCAATGTTCTAGCCACAGAAATTCACTGCCCATAGATGTGCCTTATGATTAAGGAAAGACCCCATTTCTCACAAGATGTGTGGTTTTGTAAAGTTTTTAAAATGTGTTTTATATGCCATTGTTACAAAATATTACAAACTCTACAAAACGGCGCATACTGGAAGACACTGGACTCTTACCACTATTGGGCAGCTCCAGTCCACAGTAGGGTTCTGTGGCTGGTATGTCAGCAACAGAGAGCATGTAGTGCACCAAATAGTGATGAAGCAGGAGATCTGCGGCTGCTGTTGCATTAGAGATCTGCAGAGAAACAAAAGTTTTACAGTAGTTTTAAAGAAGAGTAATACTGTGCAAGTCTTTCTTCTTGCTCTTGTTATTGGGGGCTGTCAACATACAGTTACTTGGGTTTTTAAATATACAACCTGAGTATAATGCAGACTTGCATTAAAAGTGACCTGCAAATGGTCATCACCTATCAAAGTGTGTTGAAACACTCAACACTCAAGCAACAGGGTCTAATTCTGCAATGTGCTGAGCATCCTCAATTTCCATTAATTTCAATTAGACGTGAGGACACTATGTACAATTCGAGCAGATGTCAGCTTGTCTTCTGCTCTGTTTTAGTCCCTTATGATTTCCATTCCCTACCCTTGTTAGCAGGCTCCAGTCCAGATGCTTCTCTGTTACAAACACTATGAAATACAGCCTAGATATATATATAACAGACTGGTGAAGCCTCAGTTCCTTGTTTGGGAATTAGTCCAGATTTTAAAATAGTTGTGTATTGTTATCCTTAATTGTACATAGTATTAAATAGCTTAAAAATTATTGTGAATAGGCACCAAGCAAGGAACATTAGTTAGCTCTCTGCTTACTCTAACCGTTACCAGTTACCATGTATGGAACAGGCAGTGTAGCCCATAATAAGGGTTGCTCAGCACTTTCCATTTTAACTATGTTTATAATTATGTCAAACTTTAAATATTTAGGCTGAAATTTTTAATGGTCAGTCTGCCTCTAGGTTGTTTTTATTAATCACTACTACTATTGAAGAAAATTTCAGCTATGGTTTAGCCATTTTTGAGAATGAGATAGGGAAAAGCTCTTATTTTTAACTCATACTAAATTCTCATGACTTCTTGGGATACTCTAGCTACTCGATACTTTGGAACAGCAAGTTGAAATTTGCCAGCAGGCCACCTTGTCATCTGGGATCTGCCTTTGAAAATCCCCTCAAATCTGGCCTGTCTATGAGCCTCTGAAAAATCTGTTTGTACCTGCTCAGAGACTTAACAGATGAGCAACTAAATTCTCCTCTGTACTGGGCATGTTCCAGCTCATGGGGTTAAGCAGGACTTTCCTGCAGTTGCTTACCCAGAAGCCAAGGACCAGAATTAGGAGGAGGAATACTGTCTCCTCTTTTTTTCATATCCCCACTGCTGGTGCCCAGGTTGTGTTGAGAAGCAAGTAGCAGCATGAGTTGTATGCAAAGGGACATAGGGCCATGCAGGGGAAACAGGAAGTAGGACAAGGAGCCAAGGTGAAGCAGGTATAATGCAAGACTAGTGCTGGAATAACAGCAGGTTGGCAGGACAAGAGACAAAATAGTCTGTGACCACATAAGAATGTTCCCCTGAGAACCTTTAATAAATTCCTGAATCTTTATGTTCCTCTATCAGTAAATAACATTAATCTTCTGGCAAAATGTGCCCCAAAAGTGAGATTTTTGGGAGAGAAGAGACTTTTTGCTCCTGCTGAAGTTTAACCTTTAATCCAAATTTTAGAGTGAGTGAGAACCCAAAAATAAGGGGATGATATGCATCTCTCTCTGTAAAACACAAACCGTACTTCTGTGTGCATGGCTCAGGGAAAGTCTTGTGTTCTCCCAATAGTTCAGCTCCCACTCTTCATAGTCTGGGTTTTTGTTAAATCACTGAGTTGGGACTTTTGGAGGTTGGTTGAAATAGTACCTGGGGACTGACCTACAACTTCAAATGTCTCATAATGGAAAACCACATTGTAATTCCTCAAGTGACTCCTGAGGACATGTTCCAAAGGGAAGAAGACAGCTACACCACTATCTTTAAAAACTGTACAACGTTGCCAAAGCTTGCTGGTCTCTTTGCTGCTGCAACAGCCTCTCACTATTTGATGCCTCCATGCCTGAAAAAGAGGCATGTTTCATCGTCTCAGCTGGTAACCAAGGGTAAGTTCCAGCAACATACAATATTAAAATTCAACATTTTCAAGCTTGGCATCTCTAGAAAGGCAGCAACTGTGTCAATGTTAAAACATCCTAGCTGACGTTTTACCACTCGCTAGTATTTTCACATATATGACAGCGTCTTGAAATTGACTTAAACCACAAAAGTATGACATTTTCAGTTTGTTTTCTTTTATATTTTTTGTTAGGAGACAAATGGCTCTAATAAAAATCCAAGAAAACTGAACTAACTTTTTAAGTTTTAAAATCCAGCAGATGACTAGTAGCTAACGTGCAGAAGCATGCACAGCTAAAACCTATAGAACTTTTGGAAAATTCACAAGTTTACGCAACAGTCAAACATACAGGGCTTTTATTGTTTTGCATCCTTCCTCTGAGTGCTATATATATATTTAAGTAAACAAGTAATGATTTTTTCTGAAGAACCTATTTATGAGTCACTTATTTCAGATGCTGGTCACAGGCCTCCAGAGGAAACATGTTTACAGGTGACCCAGTCACTCTTACATTATAACAACTTAGGAACAGGAGGCTGTCAGTTAGAAATCCAGTCCCCACACTGGTTGTAACATCAATTTCCACAGACACAAAGATTGTTATTTTGTAGCTTGCGCAACCCCTGAAGGTTGAATACCAGCCAGTCATCTTTAAGTCTGACCAATCCTCTGCAAGTCTATACTCTTTGTATGTTCCAGCCTTCCTGGAGTCAACATAGCCCTACTTGATGGAATTTCTTTTCAGCTTTTCTAGGTTACTAAGGACAGCAAATTACATGCAAAGTAGTAGTAAACAAACATTAAGGTTGCAAAGTCAAGCACTCAAAAATTAGATAATCCCAGCATTAAGGCTGCTTGCGCAACTTTAATTTATCTCTCTTTTGTATATGGATAACAATACTATCTTAATTACATGATCATTTACTAGTGAGACAAGGTTTAACATCTTATATTGGACCAATTTCTGTTGATGAAAGACTTCTGAGCCACAGAGCTGAGTGGGTGCTCTGCAATGCTGCAGTCTCAGGAGCACCGAGTATGTGAGATTGCACACTGCAAGACCACATTCTCTCCCTGACACACACACACACGGGCGGGGGGGCGGGGAGGGGTCTGACTCTGCATTGAGGCAGTATTTTGATTTATGGTATATGTAGCCCACTTGAAGTCAAATCTGGTCTGTCAAACTCATTTGCTTTGGCATCTCTGATTTAGCCTAAGTAATTAACATACATTGTAAGAGTCCTTTCACATTGGCCAGTCAATGCCTTTTAAGTCGTAAAGGAAAAAAAGGAGTGGTAAAAGTGGATTACAGATTGTTACAAATGTGCAGGTTTCCCCTGAAGACAAAACTGACATGAAGTGACTGCTTCTGAAAAGTGTTTGCACACATCTTGTTTGGTATTTTGGTCTTATTTTTCTATGCGAGTTCATTTCATATCTCACTTCTCAGCCCCAGTTCTCAAATGAAACCTGCATAATACCTTCAAAACACAAGCCTGGGAGCTTAAATCCACCCAAGAAATGAGTTACCTATGGACTACCCATTACAAATGGGAAAACCCTTCCCATCAGGGTAAATGGTGTCTACTGAAATGCTGTCGTAGCATTTCAAGTGTAGGCAGACCCTCACCACAACAATTTGTAATCCACTAGCACTATCTCAACCACTCCCAGTCTTATGGCTGCAGAAGTATTAAATGACCACTTCTTCCTGAATGGGCTCTTGAAATCTGCATTAGCTACTTATGCTAAATAATGTTCCATCTTTATTGTAGCTGTGACACCCTGGTCACCTTCCCTGCTCAGCTCAAAAGCTAGGCCCAACAAATATCATCTCACCCACCTTACCTCTTTAACGCTCTGGGACCAACACAGCTACGGCAACATTGCAAACAATGACCATATATTATTTTTTCCATATGATCCCTGCGTCATACAATGCACAGAATGGATGATGCTCAGAGAATGCAGTTGCTGTGTACTGGACTCTTGCCTCAATCTCTGCATAAGCCAGAGGGTGCAAAATGAATAAGAAAGGGGTTGCAGAAAGAGAAAAGAGGGTCTTAAGATTTACAAGGCAGAACACTACACTGAAGAACTAGATTTTACCCCCTGCCTCTCTGCCACAGAATTCCTATCTGATGCGGAAAATGTTACTTAAACCACACTTTTAAGAGATGGCCACTAACTATGTATTCCTCATTGACATCTAGGGCAGTGGTTCCCAACTGGGGGTCTGCAGACTTCTTGCAGGGGGTCCCCGAACACATCCGGCCCCAGTTGCTGCTGGCCAGCAGCAGGTGGCCTGGGTTTGATCCAGCCCCAGCCACTGCCAGCCAGTAATTCATGTTGGAGAGGGCTCTAAAATTCTAAATGAATTGAATTTGCCTGCTGTGATCAGCCTCACCCTGCGTATGTCCCCACGCCAGGGGATCAAGCAGGGACCAGGTCTTCCTCTGCCCTTCTGCAGCACTGCTGCCTGCAGTCAGTCCCCAATACCTCTTACCATCTGGGATTCCACAAATTTTTTTTTTTACTTTAAAAAGATATCCTCATACTTGAAAAGGTTGGGAACCACTGATCTAGGCTGTGAACTGAATAAACAAACACTCAGCTGAAAACGAAGTTAACGAATCTTGTGCTATGAATTAACAAAAAGTGTTATAAAATGCAAAATTATCTAAAAGAGATCAGGCCATAAACACCTCAGATTGTGACCTAAATTAGTAGATTTTTTTGTAACCTTAATTTCTCTCTGTTTCAGTTCCTCAGTTGTAAAATGGGAATACCAACACCAAACACAACAGGAAGAACTTAAGGTTGCATGGGCCATCTTCATTCTGGGATTTGTTAACCTTTTGAGTGGTTAACTTTGCAACTTGAACATTCTTTCAATGTAGTGTTTTTTGTTTTGTTTTTTTTTAAGATTACATCTATAAAGTGGATATAAAATGAATGCATAAGTGAAGAGAGAGCTCAGAGGCAAGATTTTCCTCATGGTTTAAAAGACAAGTATAAATAGTTCTCCGAAGGCAGAAAAAAGTTGAAAGGAAGTGAACAGTCCACTTGTTAGCAGCAACCATATAAAGATTTCTTTTGCACATATAGTAAAGGGATGGCAATCCAAGTATTTGGCTTTCTAAAGCTAAGGCAGTATATCTATGTTCTCCGCATACCATGAGCTCATAGCACAGTATCCCAAGGTACACCAAGTACTGTTATAACAAACAGGATTTCGCACCTTTAAATTAAACAATGTATATTGATCAAGATTGAGGATGCAGAATTTTTGTTTTCTTCCCCCTCCTATGGTGACAATTATAGTACAAAAAATAGGCCCATATGAAAAATATATACATGTTAGCCCACTCTGAGCCACAAGAAAGTTAACTGGTTTCTACCATGTCAACAACATTAAAGGCCAAAGAGCTTTTGGATGGATGCTTACTTTATGTTCTACCCTGCTAGGCTGCTACACATTTCTGGGCCTTCTGATATCTTTCAATCTGCTGCTCCTAGAACATAGTACATTGATGATGCTTCAATTTTCAAGCACCCATTACTGCCTTCCTTGCAGCTGAGCTGACCATGCCTTCTTACTGAAGACAGTTAAAATTGTTCTAAGAGAGAGTATAACGTATCTTTTAAGCAAGCCTGACCCTAAGCTTTGAGTTTAACAGCAGGTGCCCTAGCAATCTGCAGAATAATTATGACTGGAGGGGCTAAACAGAAATACTTGGAATGGGCAATGCTTCCAATACAACATTGAGTTCAATAAAGAGACTGGGGCAATTCTGAACCTTCTGAAGAAACACCACAGACTAGAAAGCAACACGGGGAACATTTAAAGTTGATGACATGTAAAGCAATACGGTGCATGTTAATAAACGAAAAACTCAAGAGCAGCTTTAGTAAGTACACTTCATGTTCTTTTTTTAAGTCACTGACCTCTTGTTCCCTTTGAAATATAACCACTCTGCCACCTTTGTCTCCTGTCGCAAGAAGATCTCCAGAGTAATTAAATTCAACTGTCGAAATAATATCAGCTGTAAACATAAAATAGATAGAAATCATCATTATAATGTGTAAATTAAGCCAAGGTGTTACAAGATTTACAACATGATCATTACACAGAGCAACAACTATTTCGCTTTAGTAATAACAGTAAAAAGATCCTATCTAGCTTACAGCATTATTATCCAAATTCAGCCAATATATTTTAGTGCATGTGTCTTATTTTTACATCTTATTGATATATATTTTCTGAGTGGCAACTGCATGCTTCTGTATTGAACAGAGTAAGATAGACAGCTAAGCTCCCAAGGGCACGTCTATGCTACAAACACGTACCCACAGCTAGCCTGTGTCAGGTGACTTTGCCTGGCTGGGCTAAAAATCCAGGGCTATAAAAAGTGTAGGGTAGCTGTTTAGCTTTCATGGAGCTCAAGCCCTGGGACCTGTGAGCGGGAAGGTTCAATTTTATAATCCCACGGTCTCAGCCTCATGAACTGAAAACAGCTATGGCTGTTTTATTGCAGTGTTACGTCCCAAGAGGCTTAGGAACATCAATGCTACACTAGACCAGAAAATAGTCCATTGAGTACAGTATCCATGCCTAGAACCAGAAGCTTCAGAAGAAACTGAAAGAAATCCTGCAGTAAGCAGGTCTGAAATAACCTGCCCTCTATGGAACTTTCCTCCTAAACTAATCTCTAACTAATGGAGGGTAACAACCTAAAAATATGAGACTTATATCCACTTAATTTTTTTTCATTTACGGCAACAATTCTGGATATTATTCTACCCAAATTAATATCTAATCATTTTTTGAATCTTGTTAAGTTCTTGGCCTTAGTGATATCCTGAAGCAACGAGTTTCACAGTCTAATTGGACACTGCATGAAAAGTATTCTTATCAGATTTGAATTTACCACTTCTCAGTTCTTTTGACTAACCCCTTGCTTTGATGAGACATTCCTTTTCAACCTTCTCTATGCCATTATTCTGCAATTTATGTCCCCTTAAATATGTCTCCTTTCAAACATAAAGAAACCTAATCTTTTTAATCACTTATGAGTTCACCAACACTTTCGAACATTTTTATCATCTACCTCTGAACCCCCTAAAATTCTGCAACATCAGTTCTGAAACAGAGTGGCCAGAACAAAAACACATTATTCCAGATAAAGACATACCATTATCATATGATACTGCACTTCAGTATTAGAATCCATAAAGAATGAAAGTAAATTAAGTTTGCCTCTCCCTTCCATCGCTGAACATTCAGCAGAGGCTTTCACTAAGTTTTCCAAAATGATGCTTGATCTTTTTCCTGAGTAGACTAGAGGTTTAGAACCTATGAAGATCTATTAGTTCAAATTACACTCTGCTGTGTTCATCACTCTGCCTTTAAGCAATACTAAATTTAATCTGTCACTGTGCTGTCCATTCAATTAGCTTGATTAAGGGCCCTTTGAGACTCCTTATGGTATGTCTACACTTGTAAGTTAGTTTGAATTAAACCTCCTTAATTTGAACCAACTTAGTACCTGTCTACATTAGGCTTTCATTAGTTTGAATTAATTCCTTAATTCAAACTAATGAAAGCTTAGCTCAAATTAGTTAAGAGCTGCCTATAAATTAGAATTAAGCCCTTAGTTCGATTCTTAGTTCAAACTAAGGACGATGTAGACTAGGATTACTGCCTAGTTAGAATTTAAATTCAAATCAAGGACAGTTAGTTCAAATTAACAAAGTGGACTAATAGGACATAATATTAACAAATGAATTAACGTTAAGTTCAACCTAACGAATTAGTCCACTTCGTTAATTAGAACTAATAAGTTGGAGTTTAGTTTGAACTCAACTCAAACTTATAAATTCAAATTAACAAATTCAAACTAGCTTTTCATAGCAGAGACATAGCCTGTCTTCTCCAGTTCTGACTAAAAATTATGCTGTCTGCAATGTGCAACCTCATGACAATACTTTTGCCTCTTCATATAACCTGAAGCATTTTTTCAAGTTCTAAAATAATTCTCCTAAAATAAATTGTCTCCAATATATAGGGCATATTCTAACAACAAGATGGTGTGGTATAAAGGTTTTTATTGGCAAGTCATTAGAATATCCTGTTTAATTAAAAAAGAGTTTTGACAATTGAGCACCTTAAAGTTGCACAAACTGAAATAAAATCATCACCACCCCAGCAAACACACACCATGGGAAACCGAGGGAAAAAAGGCAGAGTAAAATAACTTAAAGTGGAGGCAGTTCAAACTGCTGTATAAAAAAACCCATTCATTTGGGATATTTTCAAGGATCTATTTCAAATTTAAGTGTTCAGCTTTTAAAAGCTGCAGAGTACCACTGTGTAAATAATCACATTGCTACTGAAGAACGTGAAAGGTGTATAACAGCCAAGACCATTTTCAGTAGTGGAAACTTTGGTAAACAAACTCTAAAAAGAAAGTGAAATTAACCCCTGCTAAACTATTATTGATAACCTTAGAATTGAAGGAGGGGGAAACATACTTAGGGTAGTGCCTAACTTGCCTATTCATACAATTTTAGTCACCAAACTCAACGATTCATTCTCTCAAAAAATATTAAACTAAAAAAACAGAAATTGGCACTGTTGAAACCTCAGGAGAAAATTATTACAAGTGTTTTTTTTCACAGGGACTGATCTTGTTTATTATCGCCTCTGATTAGTAGATGCCACTTGTTTAACATGGCTCTATTATTTACTACTTGCATTACAGCAGCACTGAGATTGGATTCCCATTTTACCAGGCACTGTACAGATAAGATACAGTCCTAGTTCCAAACACTTAAATTTTAGCAGCAAAAACAAAAGGTAGTAAAGGTACAAAGTGGTGAATTAAATTAGACAAGTTCACACAGCACGTTGGTGGCAGAACCAGCATTAGACTACCAGTTTAGTGCCCTCTCTACTGAATTATGCAGTTTGGGTTTCATACAGCACCTGAAAATATAAATAAATAAATTTGTTAGTCTTTAAAAGTGCCACAGGATTCCTTGTTTGTTTTACTGAAACAGACTAACACAGCTGCCCCTTCGGTGCATAACAAAACCAAAAACAGCTGCACAGAACAAAAACAAAACAAAAATTAGAGGACCACAAAAATTAGGAAAGGAACTGTTACTTTTGACTACATTTAAGTGTTCTTTTGGCTTTTTCAGCCAAACCATCAAGAACAAAATTTGGAACATGACATATGGTAATTCAGAACTATTAATCCCTAGATGACAAAAGAATTTTTCATCTCCTTTATAGAAGGTAACATGGCTTGCTGCCCCCAAGAGCTGTTGGTAACAAATAAAGAACTTCCAATAAGATTAAACAATGAGAGCCCTGTGGCACCTTAAAGACTAACAAATTTCGTCAGGAATAAGATTTGTGGACTACATCTGAAGAAATTTGTTAGTCTTAAAGGTGCCACAGGACTCTTCACTTTTTCTGTACACAGACCATCACGGCTACCCCTCTGGAATAAGATTAAAGGTTACCTGAAAATGCAAAAATGATTGGGCTTTGCTCTTTAGCTTTATGATACACAACAATTTGAACTTTTTTTTTTTTTTTTTTTTTTAAAACAGGCTTATTTCTGTTAATCATAACCATGAGGAATCTCACATCTTCCCTCCCTGTATTAGAAGGCTTTCTGAATGAATCAGATATATGCTGGAATCTTTCTGAACCCTTGGTTGAAGAGGTGAGCATACTGAATGTATGAAGTCAGTTCTTTGAAGTGTTTAGAGTTAAATTGGCACTAGCAAAAAACAAATTCAGAATCTTTAAAGAAGTTTCTTTTTAGGCAGGTTTCACTTCCATGGTCATTATAAATAAAATAATAGTCCTTTCAATTCCAAAGGTACATAAGACCTCAGTGTCATTCTTTTTTGGGGGATACCTGGAGAGGGGAGATGCAGGGAGGGTGGTCATTGAGAGAACAAAAAGACAACAGAAAACCTTTTGCACCTTCTTTTTCATGCTCTGCTACTCCAGCCTCCAGCACTTTAAGCCCTTCTTTATGCATTCTGTACAAACCCATATTCTCTCCCTTACAAGCTACTTTTAAGAAATGAAAATTGCAGGTTTTTTTTTTTTTAAAGACACCACTAAACTTCATGTATTTTGTCACATACGGCTTTGTCACTTGATGTAATCACATTTGTCACACAAGCCAACTTTCTCTCCTACCAGAATACATCATGCAATCCTTGACAAGATGAAAGTAATCTGCACCAAAATTTCCCAGAACAGTGAGAAAAGATGAAATAGAATCATGATCATATCATCTTCCCCCAGCCCTTTCTGAAGATAAAGAATAGATTTCTTGTCCTATTATATCATGAAACACTCATCCTAGGAGTGGCACACCCACAGAAAGCTGAGATTAATTATGCATCACTTGGCAACAGTTCTGGCTTGTCCAATTTGCTGGCCCACTGTTTCCCTAAGGGTAGCTGAGACACACACTGCACAGGAAGCGGTCATAGGCCTCAGCAAGTGCACTTGTAAATGAGACAAGAGGGCAGGTCTTCTGGATTTATATGGCTCTATAATGCACTGTTATTAATCCGACAATGATTTGTTGCTTTCTTACTGTGACTGAATGGATCTGAAGGAGTACATTATTTCTGAAAGTAGTTCTGTTGATATAACAATTGCTCTCTGAAAATCTAATATGCCTCTTTACTCCTTTTAATATGATCTTTTATAGATGAAGGACACTAAAATGTCATGGGACACATGACAGCTTCAAAGTCATGAGCTGCCATACCTAAAACCACTTTATCATCCTGAAATTCATAATATTCAACCTCTACTGACAGGACATCTTTTTTGATCTGATGTTTATAATGACCACCTTTACAAAAACAACAGTAAATAGGAGTCTTGCTCAGCAGCTCAAAACACTTGTTACTGTGTGCAGAAGAGTGCTAAAATGTACTGTGAATACTCTTGATATTGAGATCACCCAGGTCTTCACAGCAACAAGAATTTTCACTGTGGGTCGTTTGGTAACTACAAATATAACTAGACACACAAAAGCTTCGTCACGGTTAAGGTCAAAAGCAGCTTCCATTATTAAAGCCATATTTTTGCCTTTTTGCTTTAGCTGGCATAATTGTTTGGCCTGAAGACTGCCATATTTACTGTAAAGTACGCAAAAAAATCAGAATTTTTTTGGAATTTCAAGTTATTTAAAATGTATCTGAGTTGGATTTTCATCTATTGTTCATCTCCTTGTATCTCAAAGCTGTCACATTTCAACTTAACTGCAAAGTCAAAGTGGAGTTAGGATCTTATAAAAGACTGACTGCAAATTCATTCCCCCTGAAATCAATGTGTCCTTGCATGGTCAGAATCAAGTAGACATGGAAGCTTCATTGATTTCAAATGAGTGAGCATTCATTGAGATGAGCTGGATCCTCCATCTGTATCACGTCTGAATTTTGGAAGATTTTATCAAACTGCCTCACGAAATTACAATGTCATAGAAAGCCCATATGCCTGCCGGTTGTCATGTCTCTGAGAGGCCACAGACAACAGAATGATGCCAAGTTCCAAAGGGGCAGCCATATTAGTCTAGTTCAGCAAAACAATCAAGAAGTCTTGTGGCATTTAAAGACTAACAGGTTTATTTATCGCATAAGCTTTCATGGGAGAAAATCCCACTTTGTCAGACACTTAGATAATGAGCACTCAAGGATAGTCTGTTGAAAGTATGACTCTAGAACAATTAGTTTTCTCTAGCCAGGTGTGTCCTCTGCTTGTCTATGGGGGACCGAGATGGGGCAGCAACAGCTTTGGAATGTAAAGGAAAGTTACCAGGAGCGAAACAAGAAGCTGGTGGCCCCAGGAGGAATCTATATGTGAATTCTCAAGGGGAACAGAGGGAAGTAGAGTCATTTTGATGAGACAGGGAGGCCGTTCAAGGGACAGGCTAGGCAAGGCAGAGGAGGACTACGCCTGCCTACCTCACAAAATAGATGATCTCTCATGGACTCCCATAGGAAGGCTGGGTTAGTGAGGGACATTACATTTAGGATGTTTATTCTGCACTACATATAGTCTCCTGTCTTTTACATCAGTGGTTCTCAACCACAGCGTCAGGACACATTGCTGTGTTGCCACACAGCGGTAAGCGTGCCACAGAGAGTTGGGGAGATGGCCAGAATCGGCCTCAGGGGATCAGCTGGTGCGTCCTATATGGCCGTGACACACTGCCGAGTTTGTTGTGACCTGCAAAAGTTTGAGAACCACAGCTTTACATGATTAAGGATAAAAGCGTATAAAAATGTTATGCTATAAAAAGCATGTATATGCTTCACAGCTATAGAGTGCCACTGACCACTGAGAGTCAAAATGGATATTTACAGTGGTTCCCAACCTCTTCAGTAACACAGCACACTTCAATGAGACAATTCCACAGCACACCCACTTTTTTCAGCTGAATTGATTGTTCATAAATGTCACATTTACTTACATTTACTATGGTTACGGTCTTTCTAGGGAGGTTTGCAACACAGAAGGCTCAAATACATTAATGTTTCAAACCCACTGGAAAAAAAATACTTCATCTCAATTTTGCCCTTTGGCCGCCTGTATTTAGAATATTCACGTTTTGGAATCGAAACACTGATACCTCACTTTTAATGTGATGACTGATCTTCATGAGTTTCATAAGCTGTAACTTTGGTTGGAGGGAATACTGTTTAAGATGAGACAATGTTTGTTTTACTCTGATTTTCATTACCTTTATACAAAATTTCATGGCACACTTGGACAGGTGCGCTGTGGCACACTGGTTGACAACCACTGGCGTTCAACAAAAACGTCACACTTTTCAATGGAGTTCTGCAAGAGGGGGGCATCTAAGCAGAGACGAGTCTGAAAAGTCAGTGCTGTGTCCAGAAGGTCTAGGTGGCTAGTCACCGGGTTCCAAAGATTGAGTGGGGGTGTGGTGGGGGGAATAGGGGCAAAGGAGAAGCATGCAAGAGAGAGAAGGCCCACTTCCTGGGAATTCCCCAGGTTAGAGCAGTGGTGGACTCCACTCAGGTTGCAGAAGCTTGAAACACCCCAGGGATTCAGCACACACAGGATAGATTCCTTTCTTGCTATCCTAAGGGGTGGCCAAGATGGGGCAAATCACTAGGATGCATGAAACCAACATACACTCATTTGCAGTATCTCCTCAGAGAAGGATCAAGATACATGTAAGTCCAAATGTAGCTTAAAATATGACATTCGTCCTACATAAATTCTTAAAAGTAGGTTTTGTGAAAGTCACACCGCTAGAAGCACTTCAAGTACAAACAACAAAACACAGCATGTGATTACAGAGACAGCAGCTTTAGCATAGTCCAAACACCAACAAACAATGCTTTTAGTAGAAACATTTATGTCAGCATTAACAACACTGGGAAGCCTAAAAAGATTTCAAAATGTCCATATGACAAGGATCTTAGGTTCCTTCTAATATTAGGCACTTCCTAACTTGTCACCTCTGAAGTTAAAACAGGGAAAAGGTCTGTAGTGACAGCCAGACAGATTTAAAGTTATCAATAGTACAACACTCACCAGATGACTTAAGGTTGATTTACACAGAGTTAGGTCGATGCAAGGCAACTTTTATTGACCAAATTATGTCAGTGCCTGTACTACAATGCTGCTTCTGAGGAAAGTGCCCCATTACACAGACATAATTCTGCGTGCATAAGAGATGCAGCACATGGCAACACAGCTTCTATGTAGACAGTTACTGACATGGACTACCCCCCAGCACTGACAGCCTGGGGCTCTACTGCCACCTCCCTGTGAGGGATGGGGGAGCAGAAGGATGGAAAAGAACCTGAGCCTGGTTTCCTTCCCCCTCTCCTCTATGGGAGGCAGCTGGGCTCAGGCTCTCCTATGCTTCAGTCTCTCACCAGGAGGTGGCAACATGGCTCACAGGCTAGCACATGGCTCAATCTCACAGCAGGGAGCCTATCAACAGTGAAATTAACATTCTTCTCAGCTTCATGGCTCCTATTATTTTCCATTTTGCCTTAGGCCCAGACTGTCAGCCCGAGAACCCAGCCTCCAGCTATGAGCCCCACAAAGGGCTGACAGCTTGTGTTGACTTCCACAGCCCAAATGTGAAATAACAGCAGATGCGAAAGTGACAAGAATGTCAATTTCATTGTGGGTAAGCTCCATGCTATCAAACTGTCAGGCTGTTAGTGCCATGGGGTGGGCTCAGAGCTGTGAGCCCAGCACCTACCTGACAGCTGGGGGAGCAGCTGTGAGCCCCCTGCCAACAGCAGAGGCTGTCAGCTTCGCCAGTGCTGTTCTTCAGTCAATGAAAGCACTCTGGGTGAGGATGTGCACCACTGACAGAAGGAGCAAGTGTGGACATGAACCATCAGCGTAACGGCTGTATGCTGACTTAAGCTGACTTAATTTCATAGTGTAGACCAGTAGTTCCCAAAGTTTTCTCTGCCATGGCACACCTTGCTACCTTTAATTTATTTGAGGCACACCACTATATAGTTTCCAAATGAACTAACGAATATTCATGAACTAATGAGCCAGTCCAGAGCTCTTGAAGTAGTTTTTCAAAAAGCTTTGTGGTACACCTGCTCAGATGAGGCAGAACACTGACTGGGAAACACTGGTGTGGACAAGCACTTAGGGACATGACTATACCTTTTACCTCAAGGACTGCAGCACATCAGTATGCTCATACAAACAATGGGATAAAACTCTTCCAAGAATACCATGCAAATTTATGTGACAGGGAATTACTGTGATTGGAACACTTTTGACAGATTAGAGAAAGATCACTCACTGTTCTAACTGATGCTTACAAAGCATTAGAACTGAAGGGTACATTTACAAAGTTACTTTAAACAAAGTTAGGTAATCCCAGAATTATCTCAATTCCAAATTTCACAAACAATCAACATGGAGGCTGTTTGCAAAATAGTTCTCTGACAAGGAAATATAAATTGAGATTTAAATAATCTGTTTTTAAGAAGTATCTATTGTTACACTCAATATCAAGTAAGTGTTTCAGTTACTATCTAATTTCCTCCCCCAATACCATTTTTCAGCTTTCCCAAACTTTGCTAACCCTAACCCTAACCACCCACTTCTACATGCAAGAAATCTAATATCTCTCATCTTTTAACATGGCCAGTTCGGAGCCATCATTGACATTCTGAAGTACTCAGTTTCCATTTGTTTAAAGATGTATGTATAGCTATAAAGTAGATAGAAAGCTGGCTAAATCATCAGGCTCAGCGGGTAGTGATCCATGCCCCGGAGGACAGTTTTGTTCAGCATCTCCATTAATGATCCTGTTAATGGGGTGGACTGCACCCTCAGGAAGTCTGCAGATGACACCAAGTTGGGGGGAGTGATGGATACCCTGAAGGGCAGGGATGGCATACACATTGACCAAGGCAAACTGAACATTAGGCTAAAAGAAATATGATGCGGTTCAACAAGGACAAACAGAGCATTCTGTATTTAGGACGGAAGAATCCCATGCGCTGCTACTGAACTGGCTGGCTAAGCAGGAGTTCTCCAAAAAATGAGCTGGGAGTTACAGTGGACAAGAAGTTGGATACGAGTCAACAGTCAGCCCTTACTGCAAGAGCATATTGGGCTTCATTAGTAGGAGCACTGCCAACAGATGGAGGGAAGTGATTATTCCCTTCTATTCAGCACTGATGAGGCCACAGGTGTATTATGAATAGTTCAGGGGCCCCCCACTACAGAAGGATATGGACATATTGGAAAGAGTCTAGAGGGCAACAAAAATGGTTAGGCAGCTGGAGTTCATGACTTATAACGAAAGGCTGAGGAAACTGGGCTTGTTTAGTCTGCAGAAAAGAAAAACGAGGGGAGAATTGATAGCATCCCTTAAATACCTGAAAGTGAGGATGGAGCTAGGCTGTAGGAGAACAGTGAAGCACTAGACTGGGTTATCTAGGAAGATGGTGGAATCACTATCCTTAAGAGGTTTTTAGGGTGCATTATAAAAAAAGCTCTGGCTGAAGTGATTTAGTTGGGGCTGATCCTGCTTTGTACAGGGGGTCAGACTAGATGATCTCCTGAGGCCCTTCCAACCCTTATCTTTTATGATTCTATGTTATTAAAAAATTCTGCACCAATCTCAGCAAAATAATTCACTATAAATAGGGCCCTAATGAAATTTGTCCATTTTAGTCAATTACATGTTCATATGGTTTTACAATTTTCACTAAAACAAAAAGAGCAGTTTTTATCTTGCTGAAATAGATCAACACAGCTCCCCCTATCCAAATCCTTGCTTTAGTTATTTTGATTGTAAATTTCAGTGTTATAAGCACAGGCATCCCAACCCAAAAGTGGGTCGGGGGGGGGGGGCAGGGAAAACTGTGATGGGAGGGCATTGTTGCCTTTATTGGTGCCTTCAAAGCTGGACAACCTCCAGCAGCAGCACAGATGTAAGGGTGGCAATGTCACACCACGACACCTTCCTGTCTGTGCTAGTGCTGTCCAGCAGCACTGCCTGAAGCGCTGGACTCTTAGCCAGGGTGGGTTCCCAGAGATGGGGCTGACTAGGGTCTGGGAGCAACCCGTGGGGGGGGGGGTCACGACTTGCAGCTGGAGCCTGGCACACAGTTCCTACTCCAGGGGACCACAGCACTCCCTTGCCTATGGGGCTCTGGATCTGGTTGGTAACCCACCTGTCCACCCACCCCCCCCCCCCATCTGTAACCAACGCTCCCTCTCTATACCATGCCATCCTCACTCCATTACTGCTGCTGGTGGCATTGTCTTGGAAGTCAGGCTCTCAATCAGCAGCTGCCACCCTGGTCTCCTTTACAACAGCCAGATTTCAATGGGGGAGATCAGATTTCATGGTTCGCGAAGCATTCTCCATGGGCCTGAATTTGGAAGGGTCCTAAATTATATACTTAGGAAAGTTTTTCATTGCAGGGACAGCACCAGAAAGAAAGCTAACTTCAGTTTTCTATATTTTGGCAACATACATTTTAAGTACAATTTGTTTGTATCAGCACACAGAAACAATCCTAACAGACAAGTTCCAAAGGGTTAGTCGTGTTAGTCTAGTTCAACAAAACAAACAAGAAATCCTGTGATACTTTTAAAAACATTATGCAATAAATAAATTTGTTAATCCTAATAGAGTGTACCACAAACAATGAGTGTATCTTCATTAAAACAGCATCATACCAGAAATCGATGTTAACTATGATCTTATACATTACATACCTTTTGTTTCAAAACTCAAAGGACAGTTGTCCAAAGGTTGATATTTTTAACTCTCTCAATAGTTGCATGCTAAACATGGATACGCTAATAAAAAGTTTATACAAGAGCTCTAAGTATTTCTGCTTAAAGACAAAAAGTGAGAGAAAAAACTAAACAAATGGCAAAGACTAACAGTACTTCAAGTGTAACAAAATATATTGTTAATGTCTCAAATTTGCAAAAAATACACCAAGGTCAGTGGAACTACACATGCATAAAACAAAGCATAAGGTAAAGAATTAAGCGGTATCAAGAGCAAGTAAGTTTACAATATTTCAATATGTATTGGGAAAAAAAGTAGTTACTCATAAAAATCTTTGTGGTAACTTAAAGAAGAGTGGTTGTTCTCCTTTCAGTGAATATCCCAATTTTTACTAGCAGCAATTCAATATTGTGAGACTTTAGAAAGTTATTTTTACTTTAAGCTAATCCGGTAAAATTGCAGGCATGTTACCATTAGAATAAGGTAACAGCGATAAACAAGCAAAATGTAAAGGAGGTAATGATTAATCATGATATTACAATTTCCAAATGTACAGAACTCCATTTTATCCAGTAAGTTTTTTGTGTCCTGGGCCTGGAGCTTACTATAGAGGTATTTGACTCCCTTTACCCCAAGTCCCATTTTCCTATTTGAATATCGTAAGACTTCCAGTTAAAGAAAAAAGAACGAGAGAGATCGATTTACCTGATGACCCTCTGGCATAATTTTTTTTAAAAATATTTTTAAAAGGGACTTCGATATTTACCGGGGGTAAAAGGGACCAAGGATCCCCCAAAGTTCTGCGCATGCATGTGCAGCAGACACCACTCCCCCAGCACAAATCAGTGCTGGTGGCACAGAGCCAGCAACAAGGGACCCCAAGCACCCCGAAGACACAGTCTTCGGGCTGGCAGGGAGCAGCGGGGATCCGGATGCATCCCCAGCTGCTTCTGGACGAGCTGGGAATCTTCCATCGTGGGGGCCATCCAGATCCGCTCCTCCTCCCTCCCCGGCTTGCCAGTGCAGTGGAAGCTCCTCCGCTTGTCCCGGCAGCTGGGGATGGATCCAGATTCCCCAGCCTGCCGGCGACGGCGCAAAGCTTCTGCCACCACTGGCAGGCTGCAGGGATCCGGATTCGCCCCATCTGCCGCCAGACAAGCAGAGGCGCTTCCACCGCACCGGCAAGCCGTGGGGGAGAGCGGATCCGGATGGCCCCCGTGACGGAAGCTTCCCAGCTCGTCCAGAAGCAGCTGGGGATGCATTTTCCCATTACAAAGGGTAATTTGACTTCAGGCTTCCCATGGTTTGAGCCTGTAAACTGCTCTGATTTGCTGTTACTTTATGACCTGATCCTATGTTTTACACCCCCTTGCATTTAGTTTCATTCCTTTCTGTAAATTCACCCATCTTCAAAGCATCTGAGGAAGTGGGATCTTCTCCCACGAAAGCTCATGCACAAAATAAATCTGTTAGTCTTCAAGTGCCACACAACTCCTTGTTGTTTTTTTTACTGGACTAGATTAACACGGCTATCCCTTTTAAAATAAAAATACAAAAATGTTACAGCACACTACTACTGAAAGACTGCCTACTTTCTCCATTTTACCACAGAACAACGAATCAATTGGAATACAAATACTGAACTTCTGGCACATTTCAGCATATAGTATATATAGCAGCATAAATATAAGATTTCATACAAAGTTAGTTTGTTCTGACTTTGCTAATACTTTTTATACAGTCTGCTGTAAACCTAGGCAAAGATTTGGTTGAATTGATGTACTCTGAGTCCCGGAGAACCTGTGCCTACCTCCAGGAGTACACAATACCCCTGGTTGAGAACAACTAGAGGAAAAAGCATGGACATCACTTCCTATGCCAACCAAAAGACCTGCTGCATACAGGCAAGATTCACTCATATTAGAGGGCAGCAACCACCACCACCACTCTCTGGGGATTCCACCAAGGGAAGGCTGTTTTAGCATACTGATGGTGCTAAACAGGAGACCTGCTCGCAGAGGCTGCTTAAAAATAAGCTGAATCAGAACATTACCCAGAAACTGTGGCTGTACCTCCTCCAATACTGTATTATCTACCGTCTACTTTTCAGATTGCACTGGCAGCAGTTATGTGAGCCTGGCAATACTAACTAGAAGCCAGTCTTTGGGTGGACTTTCTGCCACCTAGGACCAAGATTTCTGCCAGATTTTAATGTAGTTTACAAAGCTAGAGTGAAAGAGGTCACAACAGTTATTTCTGTTTTCACTCAGGCAGAACTCCTATTGATTTAACAGACACTTAAAAACAGGCCCACAACTGCAAATCATGGTGGCAAGAGTTATATAAATTATAGTCATAGTTTTTCCCCTACCACTGACTATGCCCAGAGATGGAGTTTAAGTCTTTTGAATTTACCAGTACGTTCAGTAATCAGGTGGGCTGAACTGTTAATAATACAGCTTTCTTTCACACTGAAGTGTTATGTTACCAAAAAAAAAAAAAAATCACTGAATGAAGTACTAAAACCAAGTGGTGGTTTATAAACAAAAGAGCTTCTGATGATCCTAGTAATCAGCAGTGACCAGAAGGTAAATTTTATCATAGTAAATATTTTGCCCAAATTGGATTGTTTCTTAAAACATGAAGAGGGCTGACACTCTTAAGCTTTTACATGGACAGAAGGCTTAAAGAAACAAAGACAGTGCTTCAGAAATGTTTGAAAACTTCCTAATATAATTAGCTTACATAAAAATACCAGAAAATTCAGAACTTTAAATAGGTTACAAAGAGAAAGGATAAAAAAAAAATAATCAGCTAAAGTATACATCCATCTCCAGTCTGAATATTATCCGTTCCAGTAAACTGAGTCTCTTCCCATGACAGTTATTTTGAATGCAATGCTTTTTCTTCAAAACAAAAGGAACATGAAAACTAAATCTTCCTCATAATATTTTTGCAAGGAAACAGAATATATGAAACAAACTAGACACAGCCAAAATACATTCAAAAGTAATTCCAGAACCAGGAACAAGGCACATAAGTAGCTAAACTGTGCGTTATTTTGTTTTTAAAGTTAATACAGTAGAAGCCCAAATATATGAGGCAGAGGTACCCGGACATGACATCCTTTTTACAAGCCTGTATTGTAATTTGGGACAACTTAAACATGGGAGACTTTTAAAACCACAAACTTTAAGCCACTGAAACTCATACAGCAACACTATACACACCAGCCTTTGCCTAGTTCAGGGGTTTCAAACACACGGCTCACGAGCCACATGTGGCCCCTAAAGCTATTTCCTATGGCCCGCAATGATACTATTGTTACTGATATTTGCAACATTGTTGTATAAAAAGGTTTCAGAGGTGTGGCCCTTGGGCTAACATACTAGCCCTCATGAGGCCCTCTACTAGTCCTCATGTAGCCCTCATGAGGATCTAAGTTTGAGACCCCTGGCCTAGTTAGAGGGATGGAGTTTTCTAAAGTAAGATGTTTTATCACTTTACCACTCATCCCAAAACGCTCTCCAAGCCTAACATAGTTCAATGATGCTTTAAAAGTGCTATTTGAAAAACGCTGCTGCTTCCTACCCAAACATCCTTATTTATAGCTTCCAAGTGTCATCGGGCAAGAATAGTTCCAAAGAGGCAGCCGTGCTAGTCTAGTTCAGCCGTTCCCCACATTTTCTCTGCCATGGCACACCTTGCTACCTTTACTTAATTTGCGACACATCCCTTCCAAATGATCTCATGAATATTCATGAGCCAATCCAGCCCTCTTTGGGTAGCTGCTCAAAAAACTCCGCAGCACACTTGCTCAGACCTGAGGGCACACTGGTTGGGAAACACTGCCCTAGTTCAGCCAAACCAACCAGGAGTCCTGCATTGCTTCTGAAGACTGGGGTTACCAGATACCAAAGCATGGAAATGAGGACAGGGAAGTATGAAAAGGAGGACACATGAAGAAAATGTAGTATCAATGTAATATTATTCTGTTTTGGGGGCCCCTGAAACACTTCCCCCTAAAAATAGGATGTTCTGAGGCATTGCAGCATACTTTTAACCCTTCTAAGTAAAAAGCCAGAAAAAATCATTTATGTTTAAAATGCCTGCCCAATGAAGGATGAAGTTTAAAAGGAGAACATATCCTCCTCTCGCCTAGGGTTACGAGATGTCATGCAAAAGGAGAACACGTCCTCCTTTTTACCTTCACGTCCTCCATCCGGCAGGCATTTTAAAAATGCATGATTTTGTCCGCCTTCTTACTTACAGGGGTTCAAGTACGCTGGAACGCCCCAGAACACCTATTTTTAGCGGGAAGCGTTCCAGGACCCCCTGAACACCGAAGAATATTCCATTAATGCTCCACTTCTCCACGTGTCCTCCTTTTTGTACTTCCCTGTCCTCCTTTCCACGCTTTGCTATCTGCTAACCCTCCTTTGGCCTGACATCTGATCACCCTACTGAAAACCAACAAATACCTTTGTCACAAGCGGGATTTTCTCCCCGGAAAGCTCCTGCCACGCATCGTTTGCGGAGTCCCGAAAAGCGCCAGAAAACTCCTTGCTCGCTGAGGGACGGCTCAAACCCCTCATCGCCAGGGGGAAACTTGAAAGCCCGCTTCGGAAACGAATCCCAACAGAGGGAGCCCGCTCCTAAGCCAGACGCTTGGCATGTCTATGCAAAGCCCCCCAAACCCCAGCCAGCAGCTTAGTCATCCTCGCCCGCCCGCCCGGGGCCAGGGAGCGGCCGGCGGCTTCCCGCCCGCGGCGCGAGACGTTGGGCGACGCGGGGCCCGGCCGCCCTCTCACCTTCCGCCACGTCCTCGTCGATGGCCCCCTTCACCTGGGAGAAGCACCACTGGAAATCGTTGCCGCCGCCGCCGCCTCCGGCCACCCCTGCGGGGAGAGCGCAGTGAGAGCCAGCCCCAGCGCGGCCCGGCCCCGGCCCACCCGCCTCGGCCTGCCGCCTAGGCCGGACACGCCGCCCGGCGCGGGGCTAGGCCCCGGCCGCACCGCCGCGCGCCTGCCGCTCACCTGCCATGTCGCGCGGTGTGTGTGGGGCTGGGGCGGGGGCGGGCGGCCGCGGGGCCCGCGAGGGGGAGGCGCCGGGCGGGAGCGGGTCGGAGGCGCCGCGCGCAGCCGTCGCCGCCGGAGCTGTGGGGGTTTCAAAATGGCGCCCATTGCCGGTCGGCCTGATCCGGTGACGTCACCCGGCGGCCGCCCGGAGGGCGGGGAGCGGGGCCGGCAGCGCGGGGCGGGCTCGGCGCAGGCGCAGCCAATCAGGGAGGCGCGCGGCCTGGCTGCGGGGAGGCGCGCGGCGGTGGCGCGGGGGGAGGCGGGAGCCTTTTCCGGCAGGCGGCTGGAAGCCTGAGGCTGGGGCTGATCCTGCGGACTGGAAGTAGAGCAGCGGGGACAGGCCGGTGGGCTCTAGTAAAAAAAATAATAATTGTGTGGCACTTTAAGACTAACAGATTTATTTTTCGCATGAAAATCCCACTTGGGCAGCTAGTGGTGGGCAGCGTTTCCTCTAATTTGTCATAGGCTGTGAGCACAAAAAACTGATGAGTTGTGTGGCACTTTAAGACTAACAGATTTATTTTTCGCATGAGCT
>ML681981.1:7602405-7618092 GCA_007922195.1 Podocnemis expansa | reverse complement strand
CAGTGTTTCCTCTAATTTGTCATAAGCTGTATGCACAAAGAAACAAGGAGTTGTGTGGCACTTCAAGACTAAGATTTATTTGCCACACGACTCCTTGTTATTTTGCTGTACCAGACTAACACAGCTATCCCTTTGGAAACTGTGTGCACAAAAAATCTCTTTTGTGCAAATTTTTGGAACCAGTGTCCAAATTTGTGCACACTCTAGTGAGTGTGGTCAAACTTGTGAGTGCAATGAAGTACGTGTGTATGATGCAAATAATATCTAAATTTTATTTTGATGTGATGATGGAAATGATTTTATAAATTACAAAACCTTATTTGAAACCTGCAACTTGAAATTGCCTTCTTAAAGTAGCATAAAAATATTAGCACTGTTGAATTTTTTTGTGCGCACTTTATTTTGTTGTGTGCGTGGGCTTCACAAACTGTGTGAGCATGCACACGTGCACAGCTTAGAGGGAACATAGGTGGTGGGGGAGCACACTGGCTGCAGGCTGAAAGCAGTGGGGCTAGGGTTACGGGATATCAGAGCATAAAAAGGATGACCGAGAAGTAGGAAAAGGAGGATGCTGGAAGACAAACAGAGGATTAATGTAATATTCTTCTGTTATTAGGGGGCCCTGGAACACTTCCCCCCCAAAATAGAGTGTTTAGGGATGTTCCAGCAAACTTTAACCCCTGTAAGTAAAAAGCCAGACAAAATCATGTATTTTTAAAATGCCTGCCTGATGGAGGGTGTGACAGTAAAAAGGAGGACATGCTGTCCTTTTGCCTGACATTTGGTAACCCTAAGTGGGACAGTGAGAGAGGAGCAGGGAAGGTGAAAATGTCAATGTGTCAAAGAAAAGCACAAAAGTTAACTCAACCTGAGTGCAGAATCAAAGGCTAACAGCTTTATTACAGAATTAAACACACTGCAGTGGGGGAGAGCAGTTAGATGCTGGTCTCTGCCCCTGTGATGTATTACAGAAACTTTTATAGCTTAACAGCAACATTAATATACAACGCATATACATAAGTAATAATAATAATAATAAGATCTAACATTTTCTCATTGGTGCAAACTAATGTTGTTCCATAAAAGGGACCCAGATCCGGGGGGAGGAGAATCTCACATAACATTGCTGATAATGTCAGGATTGAGGCAGCTCAGACTGGTAGGATAAGACAGCATGGCATGTTTCAAGGATGTGGGGGGGGGGAGGATGCACCAGTTAGAAATTCCTTAGGTCTGCATTTTCTCACAGCATTCTTTCACAAATGTTTCAAGCTTTTTCCATTTTCTAACATCTGACAAAGTGGGGCTTCACCCATGCAAACTTATGGAAAAAATAAATTTGTTAGTCTTGAAAAGTGCTGCAGAAATCCTTGCTTGTTTTACTGAACTAGACTGGTGATTTTTGAACTTTTTTCTGTGGGGCCCAGTTGAAAAAAATATCATTCATGTCTGTGTCCCTACGGTTACATCTTTGAGCAATGCATTCCAGTCTTTTGGTGGCAGCAGCAGAGGGTGCCAGGACCCAATGCCTGAGGGCCTGCAACCTGGTTTTGGCCTGGGTCCCGACCCTGATTTTGAAAACCACTGAACTAGACTGACATGGCTACCTCCTTTGGAATTTGGCAGCTAACCCTGTTTCTCTCTCATGATGCCTAGGCAGTGCTGTTCATGTAGGATAAACTAGTGAGGAAAGCAAGAGAGGCTCCAGCTTGCTGTGTAACTGTGAGGCAGAAGGGTTTTTTTTCTAGGAAGGTTGGCAGATCTCATCCTGACACATCTGGGTTGCAGCTGGCATGGAACTGTGACAAGATTGAGTCCTGGTCAGTGGCATCACTTGGGGGGGGGCGTATCTGGGGGCCTTAGCCCCCCTGGAACTCAGGGCCAGTCACTGAGTAGCCCACCACTAAACTGTGCAGGGGTGTACTGTCTTCTGGCCAGCAGGAAACTGCCCCAGGCCGGGCTTGGGAGTTTTTCAAACTCCCACCCTGGCCTGACCATGCTCCGAGCAGAGTCATGCTGGGAGCCTCAGCTGCTGCCACAGCCCCACTCTCCCCCAGCGGCCAGGTAAGGCAGCCAGGGGCGCAGGAGTCTGGGGGCAGGCACACTAGCCTGGCAGGGGAAGGGCATGGGGGAGGGGGTTGACCTGGGGCAGCAGGGACCAGCAGTGGGACTGGAGAGTTAGGGAAGGGCTCAGGGAGCCACTAAGGGGCAGGTTGGGAAGGGCTTGAGGAACCTTTGGGGGTGGGAAGGGAATGGATCTGGGCCCTGGTGGCTGGTGGGGGCTGAGGCCCCCCCTAATATTTATGTGTAGTGATGCCCCTGGTCCTGGTGGATGTACAACTGAAAGCAGTCGCTCAACTTTATCTTGTGCAATCAGTCATGATGGCATGAGCTGATCAATAGTGGATACTGGTGTTTCCATTCCCTCATTCTCTTGCCGGTTTATACAGTCATTTCAGCAACACTATAATCAACCTTATGAAAGGTCACAAAAAGGTGTGTCATTGAAAGACATCTGAATTCTGAATATATTTTTAAACAGAGGTCCACTTAATATGTTAGGCATATTTTGCTATTAAATCTTCCGTTAAAGGAAAGCATTCCCTTCTTCCTCCTTTTTTGTTTAGTCCTTTACTCAGAATACTGCACTGTATTTGAGCTGATACTATTGATGCATTGCACAGTTTTAGCATTATCTTTTTGCCTTACCCTTATGCTGTTTGCTTTTTTTAAACCACCATATGTCTTAATAGTTCTAAGGATATGATTTACGTCCAAAATAGCAAGGAGAATTCAGTTAATTTGCCATTCTTTCTTAAACCATGCCATTCTAGAATGGAAGTTAATAATATTATAGAAATGTAGCAGTCCAGGGTACTTGGAGAAGTCATCAAGTCAAGCTTCTGCTCTGATGCAGGGCTAAGTAAACCTAGATCAGTGTTTCCAACAAGTGTGCCATGGTGCACAGGTGTGCTGTCAGGCCTGAGCAGATGTGCCACAGGATTTTTGGAAAAACTTCTCAGAGGACTTGATTAGCTCACGAATATTCATGAGTTCATTTGAAAACTCTATGGTGGTGTGCCTCAAAATAATTAAAGATATCAAGGTGTGCCATAGCAGAGAAAAGGTTGGGAACCACTGACCGAGACCATTCCCGACAGTTTTTTCCAATCTGTTCTTTAAAAATTCTAGTGAGGGCAGTATGTATGCTCAGATTTTCTACTTGGAACAGGATTACCTTTCACATAAAACAGTATTCTGTTCACCTTTCTTATTTCCCAAATGATTTTTTTACCCCTTATTGAATTTAATGCTCACAAAATGTATTATCTGAAGTCCTTTGTTTATTTATGTACAGGCAAATCATAAACAATGTAATCTGCAAACTTCTCTTTGCTGATTTCCAAAGGGATAGCCATATTAGTCTAGCCCAGCAAAAAAAATGAGTCCTGTGGCACTTAAAGACTAACAGATTTATTTTTCTCATGAGCTTTCGTGGGAGAAAATCCCACTTTGTGAGATGCTTCGAAGATGTTCACCCATCTTTGAAGCATCTGACGAAGTGGGATTTTCTCCCACAAAAACTCATGCGAAAAATAAATCTGTTAGTCTTTAAGTGCCACAGGACTCCTTGGTTATTTTTTTTCTTCTCTTTGCTGCCCTGCCTGCCAGCATACATCAACCATGATTGAGTAGAGAGACAACTCTTAGAACAAAATTTACACAACTAGCTTTATACATAGATCGCAGTTTCATGGAAAAATCCATTGAATCTTTCATTTTAAAAAGAAAATACACTGGTGTCAGTGTATATTGGAAAGTTATAAAAATCCTTTAGTCTTTAATTAATTAAACACTACATACCACTGATGTTGCATGTTATTGATTAATGCCAGTTGAATTTCCTAAATTTTTTTTTCTTCTAAATTTCATCCTGGAATTATACAACATGAGGTAAAGATAGGGAACCCAATCATGAAAGCTATCCACAAAAGTGATCCTTTTTAGGCTCCACATGAACAAAGGAGTCCACCCGGGCATATCATCTTGCAGGATATGGGCCATAGACCAGGAGGCCCCAAATCTCCATTTAATTCTGACAAAATCATATTGACATAAATGTGGGACAAATGTATTAATGTGATTTCAATTCATATTTGTGCTAACAGGAGTAACAGGGGTACACAACCACCGGCATGTATGCTAATAGTGGCACACAAGCCCATTTGGAGTGGCACGCGGTGCCTTCTGCAGTGCCACTGAAATTGCTACTCCTGTCACCAAAAGCCACTCCAGGTATTTATTTAGGGGGGCGGGGGGGGTCCCCAAACACTCTTCAGAAAGAAGCTGCCCAGAGTGGCTCCTCTTCACGGTATGCTGCTGCTGAAAAAAGCCACTGTGGCTGGCTTCTTTCTGCTGCATGCCTGTAGACCCATACCCAAGCATACCACTGAAACAAGTCATCTGGAGTGGTTTCTTTCCTTTTCTGCAAGTGTATCCTTTTAGTGGCATGTCTGGGAAAGTTCCCCTCCGACCCCCCACCTCCAACAGTGCTTTTTTTCAGCAGAGCGGGGCTGCTGGCACCAGCTGGCAGTCAGGGAGGAGGGGCGGGAGCAGGGGTCAGCAACATTTGCCAACGCCTGGGAGTAGCATTTTTAAACTATGTTGTATTTACTGCTTCCCCTTGTAATCTTATTTATCTAGTTTTCCATTAGACTGGTTGGTTTGATTAAACATACAATGAAAAAGAAGACATCAGTGTTATGATAGAGCCCTTGCAACACCAAAATTAAAGTTGCTTTCTGTTCTGCATTTAAAGTGGGAGTTCAAACCATGTTTCATATGAGAAACACAGTTGGTGAAATCCTGGCCCTACTGAAATCAAGAGAGGCTTGTCTACACTGCACCTAGGACATGTGATTCCCAGCATAGAATCTAGTGCAGGGGTTTCAAACTCAAATCACCATGAGGGCTGCATAAGGACTAGTAGAAGGCCACATAAGGATTAGAATAGTAGCCCGAGGGCTGCACGAGTGAAACCTTTCCATACAATGATATTGCAAACATTGATAATGATAGTGTCATTGAGGGCCACAGGAAATAACTTTAGGGGTCGCAGGTGGCCCACGGGCCGCATGTTTGAGACCCTGATCTAGTGTCCAATCCACTGCTCAAAGCAGAACCAACCACAACTAAGTCATCCAAGTCAGGTCTTCATGAAGTCACACCTTAAAAACCTCTAAGGATGGCAATTCTTCCACTTCCCTGGTAGCTTATACCAGGGCTTCACCACGCTCCTAATGAAAAAGCATTTCCTAATATCCAACTTGAACCTCCCCCAGCATGTGCAGACCAAAAAAAAAAAAAAAAGTGTGGACATTGCATTACTAGAGACAGTTTAATGTCACCTGATCTCGAAGCCTGGGGATTGGGCGGGCCTGGACTTGGGCAGTAAGTCCAAGCTGCCACCATTGTCTTAATGACCGTGTGGCTATTTTTAGCACCCTAGCTCAAACAGCACTAGTGCAAGTCTGCCTACCTCTGTTAGGAATCACACATCCCAGCTGCAAAGTAGGAATGTTGTCATTGACTTAAGGAGAGTGAGGATGTCACCCAGTAGATCTGCTCCGAATTTTCAGTCATAATGTGACTCTTGAGTAAATCTTGAGTTTTCAGAGGAATGTCAAAAATATTGGTTAATTCATTTTTAAGTTTGAATCAATTAACTATGGGCCCTAAAATAAATATCATTCTGAGGTTCAGAATTCTTTGAGTCACCTGAGCTTAAAATGACATATAATGAGAGTTTATTGGGCATTATGAAATTATTTTATTACATAAAGAAAAAATAGCATTCTTTGTCATAACTGACTCTTTGTGTCCCCAAGGTACATAATGGAGGGCATGAGTGAGTTTGATTTTTCCAGAAGTGTGCAGAAGAGATAATAGGGCAGAGAGTTTTGGAGAGCTTTGGTGAATTGATGGTGGTGGCAGTGAATTTGGAATGAAGGTGTGGGGAAGCCTGACATCTTTACTAACACAAAGATAAGGTTGTAATGTTTTTTCTTTGGTGTATTGTGGTGGTTCTAGTGGTGAGTTGTGTGTGTCTGCATGAGACTGAAAAAGATATGTACATGTTAGATGCCTAACTTCTGTGGTTATGTGTTATATGTTACAGATGTAATAGTAACTTACAATGTAGTGTTTTTGTCTATCAGAATCTCTCTCAAGTGAGCTAGCTCTTTCACACATACTGTATAATAGCACAGTGTTTCCGAACAGGTGTGCCATGGCACACAGATGTGCCGTCAGGTCTGAGCAAGTGTGCCACAGAGGTTTCTGAAAAAGTACTCAAAGAGCTCTGGATTGGCTCGCTGACTCATGAATATTCATGAGTTTATTTGTAAACTATATGGTAGTGTGCCTTAAATTAATTAAGGGTAGCAAGGTGTGCCACAGCAGAGAAAATGTTGGGAGCCACTGTAATAGCATATGAGCCTCTAGGCTTCAGTTGAGAGGGTGTGACTATTTACACATGTAAATATGTTCTGGGGGTATAATGCAAACCACAGAGCCCTGAGGATGTGTGCGTAGACATGACCAGTATTCCAGTTAATGGGTTTTATGTATTTGAAGAATTTTACACAATTGTAGTAGAAAAATGTTTTTATTAAACATATATGCACAGCATCTGTCTGTGTGACCTATTTATTTATTTTCTTTTTCAGAATATTACACTAACTTTGATTATTTTCCAGTGAGGTGAACTTTCTCAGCTTACAGCCTGATTTCAAGATTCTTCTGAGGACTAGTATGGTGGAAAGTGAGAGGGAAGGATCAGATATTTAAATTGTAAGGTCTTTAGGGGAACGGACTGCCTTTTTGTTCTGCATTTGTAGAACTCCCAGCGCAATTCAGTTCTGGTCCATGACTGAGCTTCTCATGTGCCTCAATACAAATGAATTACTCTTATTATTTGGTCAATCAGCCTTTTATTAATTGTATGCTATAAACCTGTTTAAAATGCTGCAAAGGTGGCTGGGTTTTGCTTACATCTATGAAATATTGTGTTCTGCTCATTCCCTTATCTCTGTGAAGTTTGTTATTCTTACTAAATGCAAGTGGAATTTTTTTCATATGTAAAACATAAACACTGTACTATTAATTAGCAGAGGAAAGAAGGGTTGAGGTTTGATGCCACAGGTTGTCTGGCATTGTCTAGAGCAGTGGTTCCCAACCTTTTCTCTGCTGTGGCACACCTTGATACCTTCAAATTTTTCAAGGCATACCAACATTAAAAAAGCCATGAATATTCACATTAACTTAAAATTACTTATGAATATTCATGAACCATGGCACTGCTTTGGAAATGCTCCTATGTGGGGTGGCAAAACACGGGAAGTCAGGAGTCGTGTGCAGTGGCAGGAGTGAGTGTGGGGAGCAGAGCAGGGCAGGGGTGGCAAAAGAGGACAAGGGGAGACATGTGGGGAACTACATAAGGGTGGCAAGAGAGGAGAGAGGAAGGGAGGACAAGAGTGGCTTTGTGGGGGGACGGGGAATCTGGGAAGTGGGAAGGTAGAGCAGGGGAGCATGACGCAACACCTACTTCCTTCTTCTCCACAGTGGCTCCCTGCCACCCAGGGCAACCCCTCACCCCACTGCTGCTCCCTCCCACCCCAGTGGGTCCCACATCCTCCCCTCCCCCAGCCTCCTGTTGCCCGTGATGGACCCTCCCATCACTTCAGGGGCCAGAACTAGGCCTCCAGCCCCCAGCTACACTCCACCCCACACACAGCCACCCCAACCCCCAGCTACACACACCCCCAACCAAACAGCCACCCCACAACCCCAGCTACACACCCTCTGCTACACATCCACTCCCACCCACCTCTGCTACACACACCTGCCCCACACAACCCCCAGCAGCCCTCACCCCCCAAAGCCCTTACTGGGCTGTTTGCAGGCTGCCTGACACAAGCTGTTCCGCCCTGCAGAGGGAGATTCACACACTCCTAGCCTCCTGCCCCTCTCTACTGGCTGGGCCTAAGATGGAGCCACCGGAACACTGCATTCGGGCTGTGCCTGCTATTTTTATGGGGACCCCTGGAACTCTGTGTTCCAGTGCCTTCCTCTATTTTTTAGGGGGGGCAGAAGGCTGCCTGCTTAAAAATAGGGGGCCCCAGAACTGTGTTCCGGTGCCTTCCCCCTTACTTTAACCCCGGCCTTTTCCCAGCCCTGCACAGCCCACGTGGCTGGGCTGAGCAGGGAGGGAACTTTAACTGCAGCTCTCAGGGATGCTCGCGGCACACTTTGGGTGTTGCCACAGCACACCAGTGTGCCCCGGCACACTGGTTGGGAACCACTGGTCTAGAGAGACAAAACTCTGATGTTCGGCACCTGCACTCAGTGCAATGGAGAAAATTGTGTCTAGTAGCTGCCTTTACCCCAGCACTGAACTAATACCTAGGGAGCTGGGAGTGATGCAAGAAAACGGGCAAGAGCATAGTGTGACCTAGGAACTTCTTGGTACTAGCTTGCAGAGGTATCCTCTTGTTCAGATTTGTGCATAATAATTCACTGGGGTGGCATGTGAAGAGGTCTCTAACAAAGAGCCCTCAGCCCTCTGGTCATCATAAACACCATGCACTGTATGGATGGATACTATTTAAAGTTGTGTCTGAACCAAGAATTTTGTTTTTAAGGAAGATAACCAGGAAGTGACATCTTGGGCAGGTTCCTTTCAAGCGGGAGGTGACATTTACCTCTCTGTCTGGGCCTGCGTGTACTGGACATTGTATGTCACTCAACAGCTGCCTAGTTGCATACTGAGTCAAATGTTAATCCAGAGATTATGACATCTTCAAAAGAAGAAATTTACAGGAGGAAATAAACAGCAGGAAGGGATTCTGTAAAAACAATGGATTGTTGGGGGTATATCCCGAGGTGCACTGGGGAAGAAAGTGACAATATGACTTATCTCATGAATGGAACCATGGCTGTAAAACTCTAGGGCTATGTCCACACACAGTCAGTTAAATCGATTTAACTTGAATCGATTTAACCAAATATTGTTAAATCGATATAAATTAAATCGACTTAACAGGTCCAAACCAAAAAAACCCAGATCGAATTAGCATGTCTGGACACAGGACTTGCTAGTTCAGTTCTGGAGAGGGGCACCATGGCAGGTGTGGCAACATGGCGCCTTGGCAGGGATGTGTCCCCAGCCAATCCAATATTAGTAGGAACTGACCTCAGTGCCCTGTCCGTTCTGGCTGGCAGGAGACTGAGAGACAGGTACGGATGGTCCCCAGCTCTCATACCATCATCAAGCCGCAGCTAGGCCCTCTGCTAGCCTGCAGGCTGCCCTCCTGTATTGGGACACAGTGTCCCTGGACTGTGATGGCTCCGAGCCTGAGGCCATTTCCATCCTATTGCTGGGCCTCAGAGTGGCCTTAGTTGCCCTCTCCCACTCTGTGCCCCGGCACATCTGGCACAGGAGACTAGCATGGACTGGTGGGAGTGGCTTGTGCTGGGAACCTGCAGCAATGAACAGTGGCGCAGGAACTTCAGGATGAGCAGGGAGACCTTTGCCCACCTGGTTATAGAGCTTGCCCTGGTCCTGCATTGAGGGGACACAGTAATGAGAGCTGCCATCCCTATGGACAAGAGAGTGGCCATCGCCCTCTGGAAGATGGCCATTCCTGAGTCCTACAGGTCCATGGCACATCAGTTCGACATCAGGAGGTCCACTGTTGGGGAAGTTCTGCTCCAGTTTTCCAGCATCATCAACCTGGTCCTGCTGCCACACCTCATCACCCCAGGTGAGTTGCAAGAAACCATCACTGGCATCACCACCCTTAGGTTTCTGAACTGCTTGGGGATATTTGTCACCACCCACATCCGTGTGCAAACTCTGGAGCACCATGCGGCCAAGTATAGAGATCAGAAGGGGTATCACTCTGTCATCCTTCAGGCCCTCGTGGACCACCAGGGCATCTTTCAGAACTGCTATACTGGATGGCTGGGGAGGGCACATGATTCCAGGGTCTGTAACTCTGCCCTGTACCAGGGCATGGAGGTGGGCACCTTCTTCCCCCCCATAACATCACCGTCGGAGTAGTGGAGGTGCCCGTCCTCATTGTTGCTGGTGCAGCCTACCCACTACGCCTATGGCTCATGCACCCCTGCATGGGACCCTCGACGCTGCCCGTGGCTCTTTAACCACCACTTGAACCACTACCACCAGGTGGTGGAGTGGGCATTTGGCTGACTGAAAGCTAACTCGCCTCCACCTCATTGAGGAGGCCACCGCAGAGGTCATCAGCGCGTGCATGGTCCTGCATAATCTACACGTGCTTTTGGGGGAGACTGTGGCCCCCATCTGGGAGGCTGAGGAAGAGCTCATTATGGCCGTTTCCAGCACCCAGACCCTGTGGCCCCAAGAGAGCGAGTGTCCCCAGATGGTGGTCATCGTCCATGCGGCTGTGAAGGACCTGTTCTTCCATGAGGCCTTGTAAAGACTGTGCCCAACATTGCACTTCCCCTCTTGCACCCACCTGCACGTGTCCCCCCCCCACATCCGCTGATCCCCCTCACTTGCCCTAGCCCTCACCCAATAAAAACACCAACATAAAGGATATTGTTTCATGGATTTTTTTTACAAGAAGGGGGGGAAGGTTTGGGGTTTGGGGTGGGGAGGGGTTTGGGAACTGGGGGGAGAACTGGGGATGGGGGAGGCAGAAAAATCAGGGTACTGGGGCGCTGCTGGCACCTTGTGTGGCTCTACCGTGGCCTTCCACCCATCCATCGCAGGTTCGGGGGCACCTGCATCAAGGGTATGGGGCTCCCCATGATGGCCATCCTCAGGGGCAGGGCAGGGCTTGTGAACGGCGATTCAGTGCAGGCTGGTGGCAACATCCTGCAGGGCTGTGCAAATGCCCACTAACACCTTGCTCTGGTGTTCCAGTGCCGTGACAATGCAGTCATCAGCGTCAGTGGCCTGCTACAGCTGGTGGGTGGCCGCATCCTGCCACATGGCCTACTGCTGCCTCCAGGTCCGGGCTTCTTCATATGCCTCCTGTCCCAGCTGCAGAAGCATATGGAGGAGGTCATGGCAGCTCATTTGGGCCCTCCTTGCATGGCTTCTGGTGGGTGATGGGCTCCCTGCAGTCCGATGGTGGGTGGCTGCAAGTGCTACAGGGCAGAGGAGTAGAGAGTGGTTAGTGCCATGCAGTGGGCCCAAGCCACTCACTGCTGCCTGACAGTGCCTTGTGGCTGTGCCCTGTCTCCCCACATTCAGAGCCATGTCCTGTAGAATGAAGCCTCAGAGTTATGGCAGGTTTTGTGGGGCTGCTGGGAGCCCCCACAGTGCTGGCATTGGCACACAGTCTGGTGTCAGGCCAATACCATTGCCATCTCCCAGGGCCACATGCCCATGCTATGGGCTGCTTGCTGTGTGCCCCTTGCCGCAACCTCGGGTTCCCTGAGGCCCCCACTTGTAGTTGGTTCCCCCACCTACTGGCTTTGTGTGCCCCCCTGCCACATGGTCCCCAGCCCCTGTGTCTCATGAGAGCATCCGCTGGCCCCCCTGAGCCTCTCAGACCCTGTCTTCCTGCCCTATCCCTGCCATGGCCAGGCCTATCCCTGCTTGCATGGAGGGAAGGGGAAATACTCACCCACAGGCACCCCAGACGTGCATCTGGACATCCCCTCATCAGGGTCCTCCTCAGATGTGGGCACATCCTCTGCCTTCTCTTCCTCTTCCAGGCATGCTGTTGGTCCCTCCCCCTGCTGGGTGAGGAAGAGCTCAGGACTGGCTCGCTCCGCCAGGGCTGGTGGGCTGCTCCCAGGGTGGCTCGCCTTGCCCATGTCAATGGACGCCTCGGGGTTAGTCACCTACTCTGAATGGTGTTGCTCTGTAGAATCACAGGTTGCTGTTGGGAAGCCAGAGGGCTTCTCCCCCAGAAAGGCATTTGTTGCTCAAAATAGGGGCAGTTAGTGTCACCAGCTGCCCCACGAAGCCATCTTGCCTCCCTTGCCCTGGCATAGTCCTGCCTGAGGACCTTATTCTTAGTGCACACCTGCTCAGTGGTGCAGCTGTATCCTTGGGCAGATAGTGTCAGGGCAATGCCCACATATATGTCATGGTTTGGGTGTTCCCAATCTGTAGGAGACAGAGGACCTCCTCATTGCTCCAAACAGGAGACCTGCATTGCATCTGTGGTGTGGCAGCACATGCCTCAGCCACGCTGTCAGCAGTCTCAAAGCACGCTGCAGTACGGGGGCTGGGCACATCCTACTACTTGGTGCCTGGCATCCTGGGAGGAGGAAGAGTAAACTGTGCTGAAATCGAACTAACGGTTGTTTCGAAATAACATGTCCTAACAGCGTTATTTTGAAACAACTGTTTCAATCTAGGCACCGTTTCGATTTAAAACCTGTTTTTATCGATTCAATCAAACTTCCCTTGTATCGAAATGACAGAGCTTGTCATTTCAAGATAAGGGAACATTGTGTGGACTAAATGATTTTTGAATCAAAATAACCAGCATTGTTTTGATTCAATACCTGCATGTGGACATACCCTAGGAGGGCTTTGGTGAATGTTGCTCTGTTAGATATTTAAGTATCTAGTTAAGTAACTCTAGGTTCTGTAATCAATGATATGATTTTATTTTATATGTAACTGTTTCTCTATTTGCTTTTACCTGGATCTACACTTTATTAAATAAACTTTAACCTGTTTTCATTATAAATCCATCCACCTGCTATATTTTAAGACGAGTGGTGTAACTGGAGTGTATTTTGCCTTTGGAAGTAACAAATGCTGAAACAGTCAATGTCCAATGGAACAGGAGGTATGCTGTCAAGGTGGATGCTCAGAAGATGGAGTGTGTCTATCCCTAACCTGCAGAGAGAGAGAGGGGGGTCTATGTATGTCTACAGGAGAGAGATTGAGTTGTTCATGGTTAATGAAATCAGAGAGCTGACCCACAGCAGGCACAAACAAGGCTTCCTTAATGCTAATAAGACCTTAATATATTGGCTCACTTTACCACCAGGTTCTTCAAATGTCCTACATGTCCTGGATGTGATCAATAACCTAATGAGAACTATTCAGGTACGTTACTTCACACTCCTTGAGATTTCATTCTCTCTGCATTTCTTAAAATATGTTGGATTTTTGACTGAGAATTTGGGCAACATTTTGCAGTTACACCAGGCAAATTGTCACCTCATTGCAGCTAAGACAGAGCTATCTGAGATCCTTTTAACAGAAGTTCCACTTAAAAGAACTACATTTTATACAGTCAAAACAAAACTTAAGTATATGTATTAGTCCTCATTCTTATAGGGGTATTTTCCTCACAATGATGTCCATGAAACTTGTGGCTATCACTAGTTGAAAGAGTTGTTCTGAGATCTTCTGAACTCTTCCTTAGGTTGGTGAACTTTGAGACTGGAAGATAGGTAGGAAGGATGTTGGAATCCAAAGTTGTTTTCTTTAGCAGAGGGTTGACCGCACCTTGTTTGAGGTTTGGCAGCTATTTGCTCTGACATGTCTTCTAATAAATGACCCAGTTTCATCAGCCAGGACAGGCACAGATCCAGTTCAGATGAGGCATACTGCTTGCATCACAACTAGCATTTCAGACATATATCTCATGTCAACTGAAGAAGTAAATTAAATTCCCCTCAGTTCGGTGGAAAGTTATTTCATTTTCCACAGGTGCTTCTTTGCTTTTCCCTGCTCTGCTCATAGTTAACCTCTGCCAATGTGTAGCAGAGGCTGCACTCAGCACATTTCTAATCAGTTGCTGTAGAAAGGTGCAACACGTATTTTTTTTTCAGTAGAAATAGCAAGCAAGAGTATCCAGGTGATTGACTGAGTAAGTCTACATCACTGAACAAAACAAAAATTGCTGCAGAGAGTCTGAGAATTGGGCTTACCAGCATCATACTATTGGGCTAAAAATAACAATGTAGATTGAAAGGTGAGCTCCTAAACCAGGCAAGGTAAAGGGGTCTCAGAACCTGGCTCCAGTTTTGATCTGCATTGCTATTTTTAGCCTCCATAGTGTGAGGTCAAGTCAGTTGACCTAGGATCTGAGATTTGCTGCCACAGGTGAAGGGATGGGGTCGGGGGTGGACAGGTGTGTGTGTGTGTAGATGTATTACCTTTCCACTTAAAGTACAAACCAAATATTTATAATTTGTTAATAGAAACTTATCATTTTTCCATGTTGTCATCTGTTCTGTCTTATATGATTAATGTTGTAGGATCCACCTTCCTTGAATTAAAACTTTGATTCCTAAAGAAAACTTCCTTGTATTCGGGTGTTAGGGAGAGACACCTCTCCATCTATAATTCCCCAGACCGATACCGGAAGGGATTATCCATTGTTCCATTTAAGACCTACAGCAGTAAGATAACTTCTGTGAGGTAATTTTAACGTGGAGTTGATGTAAGAAGAACATCTGTCCATGACATTTCATCATCAAGATGCCATGGAAGGGCACAGTCTTTAGTTTGAAGGTAATTGCTCATCCTCTTGAAGCTTCTTTGACTGGAGTAAAAATGAGCTTGATTTCACAATTTTCTTAGAAGATAAAGGAGATACATAGAAAATTATTTGTAATTGTAATAATTATTATAATAATAATTGTAATAAGGTTTCTATTCTGTGACACTTTGCTAATTGTCGTAGTCACATTCCTACCCACGTACAACCACTTCATTCTGTGGAACCTAATTAAAACTTCAGAAAAATTCCGAAAATTTTTGGGTTGGTCTAGCCCTACCTAGATTCTAATTGCTAATTGCGACTTGTGTTTTTTTCCAGGGCAAAAGAAATATTATAAACCTGTCACAGCTAAGTTGTGAGTCATTTCTTTAGTTAGGTGTGATTCCTGATGGTCTGCTCATACTCTAAAACAAAGAAGACAGTCACTACGTAGGATTTAAAACCAAGACAGATTTAGCATGATGCCACTCATACCTTCCAGCCTTTCTACCTGTATATGGGCATTAAAATGCATATTTAAAAAGCAACAATAAAACAAGTATATATGTTTTGCAGAGGAAGGAATTAGAAACCTTTAAAGGTGCAGGGTCTCCAAATCATCACTCAAAATCTGAAGAATATTTGTTTCAGAAACTTTGTCCTCGCATTCTGCTCTAAACATAGACCAAATATTTGTTTCCCCAAATATAAACACTTTATAAATATGGTACAGAAGTCAGCAAAAGGCTTTTACTGAGGGGAAAAAATTAAAATGACAAACATATGAAGCTGCAACCTGATCATTTCTCTTTCTTGCTGGAACTTTTCTACTCTTTGTGCAGTAAACGAGAGCAAATTTATTAAATAGTAATTTTTACTTTGTCTTTAAACACTTATTTTCTTTGTTTTCCTTTGATTTCTCTGAGCTTCCCCTGGAAGGAGCTAAGTCTCCTGCAAGGAAATCAGCTTCACATTTTGAGAAACAGCCTTGTGGAATAATTTTTTAATTGACAATGAAGTGAACATTCTTTATCTTAATCTTGTGACTGCATTTCAGAGTGATATCACATATTTAGAGTACATATTTGCATGCTCAGCTATCTGAGTAGATACATTGGCATAGATCTACTCTGTTTCCAAAGGGATAGCCGTGTTAGTCTAGTCCAGTAAAAAAACAACA
>ML681981.1:7457339-7602005 GCA_007922195.1 Podocnemis expansa | reverse complement strand
GAAAGCTCATGCAAAAAATAAATCTGTTAGTCTTAAAGTGCCACACAACTGCTTGTTGTTTTTTTAATAGATCTACTCTGGAATCATTGTCCCCCCCTCCCTCTAAAAAGTGAAATAATTTAGCAAAGTTGAGAAGCAATTATATTTAACAAACTGGAAATGTGAGACTAACTGAGGGATCCTCTCAGAGGCAGAAGAAGACCTATCGCTGATGTTCATTGTCCAGTGGTGTGATGTCAGCTTGCTTAGTGTACCAAAAGTCATCCACCCATTATTCTGAAAATGTTTGTCCTTTCAATAAAAATTAAGCTCTCAAACTACAGAGAAAAGGTACTGTACAGAAAGATACCTTAGAGGTGTGAAGTCTTGGATTCCAGTGCAGAAATAATGGATCCAATTCAGCTATGAAGTGAACAGGAACCAGCTTATGCCAGCACTAAATTTGGCTCAATTGACTGACTTAGAGCATTTAAATAACTACTGGATATTGCTAATAGTGTATGAGGTCAGCTACTGTCTTGCCATGATATGTTGGCCACTTTTAAAATTTAAATAATTGAAACATACTTAATAATTGAAACAATCTAGCTACTATCTGTTGTACCTTCCATGCATATATTGGCATTAGCAATGGCTAACAGTAGTATAAATATATAGAGAATGACATAAAACAGAGGATGTAGTCCATATTTTAGATATTAGTATCAATCAGATGTAATGGTCAGTAGCTAAACAGAAGACACACAGCAGCAGCTGAACTAGGACCAGGGCCTTTGGCTTTAAAAAATGTAGGCCTTATGAGTTAATCTCCATTTATTGTTGCTAGGGGCCTAGTGCAATTTTCCACATTATCTAAGCATGTTAGATGTCAACATTCCATTTATTTCAACAGAAGTTATGCAACTAACTTGAGTGTACACTTTGAAAATCCAAGTAGTCTGTGTCTTAAAGCACTTAAATGACTTTTGAAAGCCAGGTTCTATGGGCAGATTTTCAAAACAGCCTGCACAGAGTTTCCAGTGCAAAAATGTGTGCATGTTTGTACACATAATTTGTGTGTAATTACCAAACAGAGTATCTGTGGATTCGGTTTTCTGTCTAGACACATAATTGGCCATCTGCAAAGGCAGATATAATTCTGGCAATGTATTTATTAAACAATTCTCTGTGCATTTATACTCCTAGTTTTGAGTATCAAGCTAATGGGCATAAATAAGGTCAACAGCTCATTGGAGTTACTGTGCGCCAAATTCTTCCAGTGCATTGAAAAATTACTTCATCGTATCAGCACTCTGCACTGCAAGAAAGAACAATTGCATGTTGCTGTGAAAGGAAGAGAGGAACTCTTCCTCACACAAGTCATGAGAAATGGGAAAATGTTAACACTTTGTGGTGCTTCCTAGGGTATGAGAAGTTCTGAGACACTTCACTACCACCTGTCCTTTATGTGTGGGAGCCTTGTCTCTGCCTGCTGTGGATCAGCTCCCTGATTTCAGTGACCATGGGCAAACCAAGGATTGCCCTGTAGGCCTCTGTAGGTCCATCTTCCCCTTTCTCTACACCTCAGAGACAGGACACTCCAAGCCCTGAGACCTCCTCCTGGAATGTCCAATCCCTTGTACACACAGTATTCATGGAGTCACTGCTTCAAAAGAAGCAGCACAATTCGGCTTATCAGTGACACCTCAGATCAATGCCCCGCTTGACGCACAGCACTTAGCTATGTTTATAGTGAAAACAAATAAAAGTTTATTTAACAAATTATAGAGATTCAAGTAATCATAAGTAGAAAGGCTGGAAACATATGGTTGCGTACATACAAAAGAAAAAGCTAACACATATTAGAATCTAGATTTATTTTAACTAGGTACTTTCATTTCTTGTAGAACAACACTTATCCAATGTCCTTGCAGTACCCCCCCCCCTTCCAAACTCTCCACTTTCCCTAAACTTTCTGTTCTGCTATTGACTCTGCACAGTTCTGGAAAAATCACGTTCACTCACATGCTCCCTGTTTTTCACATTCCTCAGAAAATGCAAGGTTTACTCAAGAGATTCTGACTGAAAATTTGGGATAGATATACTGAGTGAAATCCTGGCTTCATTTAAGACAATGACAAGAAAGGACACCTGGGTTCAACTCCCAGGGGTTTGAACTTGATGATCTCATGACATCCCTTCCAACCCTATGATTCTATTCTATTCTATTCTAATGTCCATATTGGGTTAGACCAATGGTCCATCTAGCCCAATGGCCTATCTTCCAACAGAGGCTGATGCCAGATGTTTTGGATGGAAGCCTGATCCGCTCCCTTTTGCCCAGTTCCAGCTTTAGTGATTTAGTGAGACCCAGGCAATGTCTCTGACCAGCATGGCTAATAGCTATTGATGAACTTTTGTTCTTTTTTTAACTGAGTTATACTTTTAGCCTTCACAACATCCCCTGGCAATGATATTCCCTGGGCAGCCACAAGGCTTTCTGTGCATTGTGTAAATCAGTGCTTCCTTATATTTGTTTTAAACCCACAGCTTATTAATATCATTGTGTGAGCCTGTTTTCTCTTGTTATGTGAAGTGGTAAGTAACACTTCTTAGTCAATTTCTCCACACTATTCATGTTTTTATAGATCTCTGTCATATCCCCTAGGATGGGGTACACTAACCCCACACTGGGCAAAAAGGAGTTAAGGAGCTGCTCGGAACTCATAAAAAATGCAGAGGCTAGAGCAGGAGGTAAAAGGAAGCAGAATAGCTAGGGGCAGATTGAGGAAGAAAGCAAATCTGAAACTTGCAGCTCTTGAGAGAATAGGTAGGATCTGTTCTTACAACAACTGTCTGAAGGTCCGTCACTGAGAGGAAAGGATCCCCCCACCAAGATGGCTCTCAAGGGGAATCACCCCAACAATATGGAGGTAGAAAGAGGGGATTCAGGCCTAGGTGAACTCAAGGGCAATGTCTACACTTAGACTGTTAGTTTGAATTGACTGAATTCGAGCTAATCAAGTTGAACTAATTACAATTAGTTCAAACTGAGTCAATTTGAACTAACATGGCTGGATCAGGAAAACCAATTCGAACTAGCATGTCCATGAACTGGACCTGCTACTTCGAATTGGAGGAGGGGCATCATGGGAGGTGTGGCAACATGGACCCCTAGTAGGGCCATGCCATCACCCAATCCCCGGCCCTGCTCCAAGCCCTCTGACTCCAGCACAGGGAAAAGCATCCCCTTCCCAGCTCTAGCAGCCCTGTGGCTAGAGCTGGGCAGGGGATGTTTTTCCCTATCCCCAGCTCAGAAGGCAGGAGCCAGGCAGGGGATGTTGTCCCTTGCCAGGCTCCCTAGGGCCAGGGCACCCCCCCCCCCAGCACAGTGGGCCAACATTCCCTGTAAGGCTGTGCTGGCAGCTCAGGCTGGGGGAATCCCTTGGCCCCAGGCTGTCAGTGCAGCAGGGGCAGGGGAGAAATGATTCCCCCGGTCCCAAGCTGACAGCTCAGGGACAGGGGATTTCCCTGGCCCCAAGCTGACAGTGCAGCCTGCTGCTTTTGCTGCGCTGGTGGCAGGCAGGGAAGGCACCCCTGCGGGGGGCTCCATCCCTGCTAGCGGCGCACGGAGAACACACCTCCATGGGTGGCTTCTGCAGAGCTGGCCACCTGCAGGGAAGGCACCCCTGTGGGCGGCTCCATCCCTGCTAGCCACATGGGGAGAATGTACCCCCACGGGCAGCTTCTGCGGAGCTGGCCATCTGTAGGGAAAGCAACCTTGCGCGACTTCTGCAGGGCTTGCCGCGTGTGGGGAAAGCACCCCACACGCAGCTTCTCCACAGGCAGCTGTGTGCATGGAAGGCACCCTGGCGCGTGGCTCCTGCAGAGCTGGCCATGCATGGGGGAAGCCCCCTAAATGCGGCTTCTCCCCAGGCAGCCATGCGCTGCATGGCCAGCCCCGCAGGAGCCACGCGCTGAGGTGCCTTCCTGTCGTGTGGCTGCCTGGGGAGAAGCCGCTCGTGGGGGTGCCTTCCCCATGCGCATCCAGCCCTGCAGGAGTCGCTTGCCAGGGTGCCTTCCTCGTGCATGGCTGCCTAGGGAGAAGCCGTGCATGGGGTGCTTTCCTGGAATGGCCAGTGTGGCTGGCGTGCTGGCTGGGGTCCCTGTCCCCAGCCAGAGGGCAGGAACCTCATTCTCTCCCAGTCCGATCTGGCCGGGGGGGAGGCACCTTTTGGGCTGCTGGCCCCAGTTGCTAAAGGGCTGTTCTTTCTTCCAGGGTGCCATGCACCCTGGGAGGAAGGTCAGCTCATGTCAATTTGAACTCACAGTGAGTGCAAATTGACATGGCTATGCTGGGTCAGTTCGAACTCCTTAGTTCGAATAGATCCGGACTTCAAAATCAAATGAGGTTTGATGAATTTGAAGTCAGCTTTCATCAATCCGAACTGAGGAGGTCCTCAGTTCGAACTGATGAAAGCTAGTGTATCCATGCACTTAATAGAATTTGAATTGATGACAATCAATTTGAATTCAGCTCTAAGTGTAGACATACCCAAGGGGAATTGTCCTAACGAGATGGAGGTAGAGGAACCTGACCCCAGTGGTCAGTCCACCCCTCTGGCAGAACTGGTCCCTGTGAATGATGGGGCATCTATTCTACCAGATTGAACTTGGGCCACTGTGAGCTGAGGCTGATGGGATAGGGAAAAGCTGCGGCGGCTCTCCCGGGCATTGTTTGGGTCAGGCTGTCCACCATCAGTGCCACTTTGCCTGTGGAGTACATCTTCACATCCCTGTGTACGCAGCAGAGGGGAATCTGACTTCAGGACTGGCTGTGGGTCAGAATCAGCTGCTGGTGCACTAAGGTCTGCCTACATCTGCAGTCAGTTACGGCTTGTAGTCATATCTTTCAAAGCCCACAGGGACTGGGACCTTGGCAGCATAAAGCTGAAGGGCATGTGTTTCATCAGAGCACGCCTGGTCATATGAGCTGACCGCCTCAGGTGTTGATGCGGTAAAGGCTCCAGGGTTAATGATTAGCAGCAGTCCCAACAGTTCCTTGGTATCCCAGGTGGCAGGCAGCTCCTTGGTGACCAGGCAATAGGCAGCTCAGGTTCAAGCTTTAGCAGGAAGGCAGAGACATCCTTCTGCTCCAACATCCTCCCTCAGTTGAGCTAGAGGACTTGCCCTTTATATTTCCCCTTCCTGCCCTACAGGGTGAGTGTAAGAGAATACTTTTTGCTCTCATTCAAGACTGTAATTCACTTGGCCCTTTGCTGGACATGAGCCACTGGAAGTAAACTGTATTTAAATCTTGCTGTTTTTTCCTGGATAACGTCTCCAAGATTCAACCTTTCCTCTCTGCCCATGCCACTGAAGCTCTTGTTAAGGTCTGATCACCTCACACCTAGACTCTCTAACCTGACAGACCCTCAAGCCCACTTCAGTTGTTTCTACTAAGAGGAGTGCCTCCAGAAATGTCACACAGTACACACGAATGAACCACTGTCACTTTAACCTGGCAGAGCATCTACACGGATGCTTTACCCTCCACTAGAGAAAACCTCCTTGCACTGCCCTGCCTACAGGATCTCCAATACCCTTGCTCATGTCGTCCCCCTGTGTGTGTCGTGGGGGGGGAGCACTCAGCATAGCTCCTCATACTTGGCAGCTGATCTTGAAGTTATTGCTTAGTGACTCCCGTTGGCAGAGCAGAAGAAACATGAACTCCTGTGATCCTGGGTGATCTATGGGTTGTGGGGGGAGAGCAGGTACAAGCCCCATGGCACTGGTGAGAAGCAGCAGAACTGAGTGCCCAATTTTCTGCTCTGGTTTGGGCCCCATGGCCCTCCATCATGACAGGGGACCAGCAGGGCCAAACCTGAGTGGCACTGAGAACCCTTTAAGCCAGGTCACAATGCCATTCACTCAATTTTGTGTCCAACCTTCCATCATGAGGGAAGGCCCCATGCCCAAACCTGAATGACTAGCAGAGTAGTCTATGCTGCTACTTCTCACTGCTGCTGTTGGGCACTCTACTGCACATGAACCTGTACTAGGCCAGCCAGAGCTCAGGCTACCATCTGCCCCCTAACCTGGGCCCTAGGCACAGGCCTTGCTTGCCCATATCTTGCAGATTCCATGCGCTGTGTGCAGTGTGCATAGGGCTGGAGGTGCCATGGGCTGCTAAAGTCATCTTAGCCCATCACTCTGACTGTATCACTACCTCTAAGTCCTTTCACCTGTTCCTCCATCTTCCCAAAGTCCTCTGCAATTTAGCCTCCCACTACCTATTCAATCTATTTTATAGCAAGGCTAACTCTCACCTTCACACCCATATAAGTTGAAATATTGATCTCTTGCCTTGTGGACAGTTTGAAATTTAGGCATTAGACACATGGCGTCAACCTACATGAGAGTCTGTACACTGTGGTAATTCTGCTGCAGAGGACTGTGATGCTGGGGAATGTGCGTGAAATAGTGGATGGTTTTGCAGTGATCCCATTCCCTAACTGGTGGTGCAATAGATGGCACATATATCCCAATTTTGTCCCTGGACCATCTTGTGATGGAGTACCTCAATAGAAAGAGTTACTTCTCTATGGAGGCACTTAAGGATCCCTGTGGGTGTTTCACTGATACCATTGCAGATTGGACAGGGAAGGTAGACAATGCATGCATCTTCAGGAACACTGGCCTATACAGAAAGCAGCAAGCAGGGACTTTCTTTCAGAGCAAAAGTTTCCTATGGGGGGGGATGTCGAAATGCTTATTGTGACATGGATCATACTGTAATGCTGTGGCTCATGAAGCTTTATATTGGCCACCTGGATAGCAGCAAGGAGTGGTCTAATAGTAGACTGAGCAGGTGCTGAATGACATTTAGGCAGATAAAATGGTTGTTGGTGATGCCTTTATGGCAGGTTAGACCTGAATGAGGACAATATTCCCATGGTTTTAGGCGAGTGCTATGTGCTCCATACTATATATGAATGTAAGGGTGAAACATTCCCCTCGGGATGGAACACAGAGGCGGAGCGCCTTGTGTCTGAATGTGAGCAACCAGATGTCAGAGCTTTTAGAAGAGCACAAAGGAGGGCCATTCATATTGGTTAGGCCCTGAGGGACTGTTTTAATAATCAGCACCAATAAGGTGTCTGGGTGAACAGCACTGTGCCATGCTATGGCTACTATTCAGTTTCAACTGTGTATCACTGGGAGGCACAACCACAGTTGGCAACACACAAATAAAGAGTGCTTTATTTTTACACAGCTTATCTTTGTTAAATAAAAGAGATTCATTACACACACAAAACACCATGCTGGAGAGTGAAATTAGTGAGGGTCAGGTGGGTGTATGTCCAGCTGTTGCTCTTGTAGCTCTCTGAAATGATAGCATGATGGTGGTACCAAGATGCTCCAGGAGTATCAAAAGAACGTGTGGGGTGACTAGGGAGGGGATGGCAATCAGTTCTGTATTGGCTGCATGGAGGAGGGATGAGCATGCACAGACTGTCTGCAGTGTAATGATTGTCTTCAGCAGCTCTGTTTGCTCCTCTATGACTTTGTTCATGTGCTCATAACTTGCTAGTACTTGATCATGGTTTTCCCTTCTCTCTTCACTACCAATTTTCGGACACAGCATGCCTCCGTGCCCCTTCTCTTTTTCCAGCCTTAGAGGCCTGGAAAAAAAAATCTCCCTTTTGCCTCTCTGAGGTCTTTTTCTTATCAGCTACAAGTGTTCTGCCAGTGTGGGATGCTCTGCAGTCAAGGGCACACCTGTAGAAACAAAACAAACAATGAACAGAAGCATTATTGTTAACAGCATTTATGCATTATGTTACAACATATCTCTTGTCCACTGTCTCCTGGAAAGCTCAGAGCCCAGCAATCAACCAGGACAGAGGTCAGCAACCCCTATCATGGGTGCTGACAGTGGCACACTAAATGATTTGGAGTGGCACGCGGCACCCTCTGCCAAAAGTGCCACTCCTGCCTCAGAAAAGCAAGCAGCAGTGCTGCAGGCATCTCATGGTTCCAAGGTATGCCATGGAAAGAAGCTGCTTGAACCTGCAATGGCTTCTTTCCATGGCATGCCTGGGGACCCCTGTCCCAGGTATGCTCTAGAGAGGAGCCGCTCTGGGCGTCTTCTTTCCAGGGTGTGTTTGGGGCTCATTTCTGGGCACGCTGCATAGAGGAGCCGCTTGGGGCAGCTTCTTTCTGTAGCATGCCTGGAAACACTCCTCCTCCCCCCAAACACTTCAGCTGTGGAAGTCACTGAATTTGCAGGCAGCAGCCACTTTTTTTTTTTTTTGGAAGGTTCGGGGAGGAGGGGTGGAACGGGATCAGTAAGGGTTGCCAACCCCTGAACCAGGACATGGTGAGCTGTGCCCTGGGAGGTACTCACCTGGGTTGCAGTCCTGAAACTGGTGAAAAGGTGGGTGTTGTTTGGGTATTGATGCAAGTGGATGGGGACAAATTTTCAAATTGTGCCAACATTTTCAACAGGCAGGGGCCATAGAAGCGGTATCTTACTCCTGAAAGTAAGCAAGGATGCTAGGGAGCATGTCTTCTATGAGAGCAGCTTCAAACCAGGTGCCTATGCTACTCGCCAGTATGCTGCTTTGATCCCTGCATGAGTTATTGCAGATTGATGTCAGAAAGTTTCCTAGAATGGGGGGAAGATCATAGCTGCTCTGCTAAGGAATTTCAGGAAGATGTTTGTCAAATACCCCCAAGAAAGTCTGCTAGAAATATCTTTAGAGGATTCTTGTGAAATCTTGACATGCATTATTAACACACTTCTCTACTGCAGTAGGTAGTTGAACAGTGGAATAGGAAATACACGCACACACAGCTAGTCTTGTGTATCTCTGTTCCTTCAAACATCTTTTTAAAGGGTATGTCCACACTGGCTTCTTATTTAGAAACAACAGCTATTTCAAAAGCAGGCTTTCCCTTAATTCGAATTAACTTATTTTTGAAATAACTCATTTTGAAATGGGCTATTTCGAAATAATGATGTATGTGTGGACATAGCCTTTAAGTGAGTAAAGCAAAGGACAGCCATATCACCCATAAATGAGCAGCATCAGCTCAAAAAAAAAACAAAACCAACCCAATACCCACCTTACTTCAGCTCCCCTCTCCTGTATTCTGCAAGCCAGAACTGTACGGCTGGGACCTCCTGGGCTCAGGAAGAGATCCTGACTTCTTACATCCTGGTTTCTGGCTCTGCTCCACCTGACTTCCCAGAGGTATCCCTGCGTGTCTTGGGGTGGAGGCCGGGTCACCACTAAGAAAGGCTTCCAGCTCCTTATAGAAGTGGCAGGGCAAGTCTTTGGCTGTACACCACAGCAATGGTCTGCCTCCCTGGCCTTCTGGTGACCTGTGCAGCTCCTTGATTTTTATTGGCACTTAAGCATGTCCTGTTCTCATCACTTCTTTGCCATGGCACAAGATATCTGGCCAATAGTTCCTTCAGCTAGAGTGGAGTTGGAATAGCATGGCTGACTCTCCCCAAATGCCAAGGTGGGAGAGAATTTGGTGCATGGAACCACCATGGCCAGTTGGGAAGATGGGATGTGAGCTCTCCACACCAATCAAACACGAAGTGGCATTTAAAAAATTCCCAGGACTTTAAAGGGAGGAGATGATGAAGGAGCAGATGGCTGCAGAGTGGCAGAGTTCAAACTGGTGATGGAGTGGTCATGCTGGGCTTTGTGGGACACATCTGGAGGCCATTTACAGTGATATAACCAAGAGCAGTGGCTACACTGATGCTTTGTTGCTAAAACTTCGCTCCATAAAGCTCTACACCTCTTGTTGAGGCAGTTCTATTTTTAATAAAAACAGGGCAGTTTTGTGACTGGGAGGGTGTGCATGAGATTCTGTGACTGTGTGTACCACCACTGTTTTGTTTGACTTCGGTGGACAATAGCCTTTAGTGTAAACCAAGTCTAAGAAAAAGAAATAAGTTATTTAGAAGGTTAAAGTAGGTAAACATAGACATACAAATGAGTTAGTTTCACATGCCCAAAGAAGGAGTCCTGTGGCACTTAAGGACTAACAAATTTATTTATTTCATGAGCTTTTATGGGAGAACATCCCACTTCATCAGACACTTTGAAGAAAAAAGCGTCTGATGAAGTGGGATGTTCTCCCATGAAAGGTCATGCAATAAATACATTTGTTAGTCTTTAAGTGCCACAGGACTCATTGTTTGTTTTACTAAATTAGACTCAGGGTATGTTTATACTGATGATGGCAAAATTTGCTGCTGTCAGTGTGATCTCCCAGGTGTGATTCAGCAGTAAGTATGAACCCCGTGAATCGCTCCAGAAGTCGTCATAGCAACTCTAGCCCCGGAACTGGAGTTGTTATAAGCAGACCACAAGCCATTTGTGGTCAGCTTACCCTTGTATGTATCGGCAGATTAGCGAGTCATCTGCAGATACACAAGACATTTTACGTACCTTGCATATCTGCCGTGAACTGCTGCTGAAAAGTTTTGTAAGTATAGGATAGGGCCAGGGCTGTCCCTAGGGGGTGCGGGGCTCCAGGCAAATTGCCCTCTGTGGGGCCCCCACTCAGCCCCCCCTGTGCTGAGGGGCAGGGCTGGCTGGCCCAGAGTGGAGGGGCAGGCCCGCTTCACCCCTGCGCCGGCCATTCCCCATCCAGGGGACAGGTTGAGTCGGCCAAAAGTAATAGCTGGGTTCAGTGCTCTCGTTCTTCCCCCTCCACCCACGGCCACATGCATTGCCTTCAGCTCTGTGCTAGAGGCAGTGGGGATGGGATGGGAGGCAACACGGCCAGGGGGTCAGTGGTATGGGCCCCAGGCTGCCTCCCGTCCCCTCACCACTGCCTCTGGCACAGAGCCGAAGGCAGCACATGACTGGGGTGGGGAGGGAGCAGGAGCGCTTAACCTGGCTGGCGCTTTTGGCTGGCTCACCCCATCACCTGGATGGGGAACAGCTGGCTGTGGGTGGCCAGTGGCTCGGGCCCTGTGCTGCCCTCCTCACGGCATGACAGCACGGGGCCCACTGAACCACAGAGCCCAGGGCGATCCCCCTTTCGCCCACCCCTAAGAGCGGCCCTGACTAGAGCTAAGACTGCTGCCCCTTTGGAACTCAGGTTCCCAAAGGTAGCTGTAGCACTGAAGATCTATACAGTACATCTTTTAGGGTTAAAGGAGGCTCAGCGGCTGTCATTCCAGTACTTAGAAATCTTGGTCTCCAAAGTCTAAGTAGCACAGAAATAGTTTCTTCTTGTTAGGGACTTTTATTCTTTTCCTCCCTGAGTTCAAGCTGAGATGAATTCACAAGTAGGTCTCCTCTTCACAGGTGGGACCGAATGAAATTAAAGTATTTTGTTTTGTGTTACACAGTGCCTCATCTGGTTTCAAGTGGGAAGTCAGCATTTTACAGTAATCCTCCTTTCCTGTTTGACTTAGACAATTACAGGGGATGACAATGTGAACACTTGGGGAATGTGGCATATAAATATTTTAAGTTACAAATATTATAGTGCAGCAATTTTATGAGCAATCCATTAAGTTTAAACACTGAACACATTTTTATAACTCTAATACCTATATTAACAATGTTATGGTGCAGGTGAGCTGACTGCTTCCAGGGAAATATTTGTTAGTATTCAGTTGAGGACTTGGGCTTTGCATGAGCTGACACCTGGTCTGCTAGCATCATACATGTCAGTCTTTGATCATTTGCTTTTAATCCTTTGGAGTTTAGTACCTTATATTTGGACTTTTTGTTTATCAAAGCTTCCTGAGTCATCACAAATCCTTAAATCTTATTTTGAGATCATGTGTCGACTTTAGTGATAGGATGATTCTGAGAACTAAATAAGGTATTTTATCTGAGATGATAGCAATTATCCCCTTAAACCATTATATACTGAAACATACAATGTTCGCTTCCTGTGGCTTTTATAGTCTGAGAGTTCAAAAATATATTATTGCTTTTTAAAATGATATTTGCCATAATTCATAACCTTTATTGCCAGAGCTCAGCTTTGTTCCAGTAGCTTTTATACCTGTCTTTTAATCATCATGGAAGAATATAGCTTGTGGGATGTTGATAGGAATATTGTAGTTAGAGACTTACATGATGGCCTGGCTCCCAAAATTCATTTCTGAGTGTTGTGGTGCCCTCTGCTGCTTCAGAATCATAACTTCAACCTGTATATGAATTTCACACTTTAAAAACAACTGCAATATAAATGGAAATGGAAATGCAATTGCTTGTAAAAACTGAACAAATACTAAGTAGTTCATAGGTCTTTAGGAACATTTCCAAGTTAATCCTCAGTCACATCTCTTAGATCAGTAAATACCATTTTCCCCTCTGTAGATATGGGGAAACTCACTCATGACTGATTGCTCAGTTACGGCTCTTTTGAGCCTGTGTCATGCTAGGAGTGGTAGATGTACTAGCTGAAGGATGGTGCTTGTAGCTACAAAACCTATAAGGAGTTGGGGGAGTGGGAGGAGGTGTGTTCTGCTATATACATACAACAGGGTTAGCTGGTGGTCTCCATAGTGCAGCCTTCCTTATGTGCAGTGTTATTTTCTTTGAAGTGATAGGCCTTTTTTGGGAAAAGGGGAGCCAGCTGAGCAGGCTGACTAATGAGCTGGAGTGAGGGTCAGCTGTGAGGGCTGGTATGTGAATAGAAACTCCCCCACAAAGAGATGGGGGGGGGGGAGTGGGGAATCATGGGTTAGTAGTTTGAGGTAAGATTGGTGTGCTGTTTCTGGACAAGACTGTAACTCCCTGAAAGTGAGTGGACTTCTGTAAATAGATGGTGGTGGGTAGTATACTTGCAGAAAGCATATAGCTTCTGCTTAAGAGTGACTTTGGATGGGGCTTCTTGGGCTAAAACCCTGGAGACTAAGGTGGCTGAGCAAGGGCTGTCAGAAGCAGGCATAATCATGGTTTTGTATACTTAGGCCACTTAAAAGTGTCCTTGTGGACTCACTAAAGCTACTTAGATCACTACAGAGCTGTCCCTCTGTACTTCCTAGCAGTGAAAGCTAGATTATACTGGGATCCTGCACACTCTCTTCTCTCTTTCCCAGTTGCAGAAGAGGAAGTGTAATTTATTTCTAAATTACTTGTTCAAGACCATAGCAGGAGCTTTCAGGACCTCAATGTGCCTAGACCAGGTCAAATCACTAGATCAGGGGTTCTCAGCCTTCTTCTGTTGTAAGTTGCTTAGCAGTGGGGCCAACTGTGCCTGGCATGGGTATCCCCCCACCCCCCTCTTGCCAAGAAGATCTTGCTGCCACTGGGAGTTTTGGTGGTGGTACAACCCCCAGCCCATTCCAGAGCAGACCCTTCTACCACAACTCACTCTCCTGTCAGAAGAAACCTCCTATTGCCAAAAGAAAACCCCAGGGAGGGGGCTGGGTTTGTTTTGGTGGTGGGTAAGTTTCTTTTGTTGCTGGTCTGGCTCCTGGAAACGTGCTCAGCTGTGTGCTGCAACATACTGGTGTTGCTGCACTACACCATGCTTATTTATGAAACTTCACTTTTACTATCAACCAGTATAGCACAAGTTTTCATAAAACTTGGCCTATGTAAACTATACATGTTTAATATTTTTTCTGTTCTCTCTGTCTCAAAAAGCTCCATTTTCATTTGCATTTATTAACATAACCTTTCAGGTTTCCAAATCAGCTTCTCTTGACTGGGTGGAGCAAAATGAATAGGCTGTTCAGCCATCAAGTCAAACATTCTAACTGGGCCTGATACAGGGGATTGGAAATCTGGGGAGTGCAGTTCTTGCTGTTGTTAGTATAAGGGCCTGAGGCACAGAAGTTTGATTGAAATCTAGATTCAAATCCTCATGTATCTAGGCTTTATTTAGTTAAAAGAGGAGGATGGAAAAAATTGGGTCATTTTAAAAACCTGAGCATGTTGAATACTTTCAAAGGTACTGTAGCGTGACAGATGGCGGTTTTCTGCATATCCCTGGGAGAGCCTTCTGAATTGTTTAAATATACTTGGTGCATGGCATGCCATGCACAGCTAACATATTTTTTGTGGACTGGGTCTGCATGTGGCTTCTTTGTGGCCAGGGAGATGTGATGTAAGGCCAGGAAATTCAAAAGACTTTATTGAAAATGTGCTAGACAAGAATGGACTTCTTGGACAATACGTGTGAAGTGGATTTCCTGGGATTACTTCAGGAGAGGCTACTGCAAATTCTCTATCTACAGTTATGCAAAAACAAAACAAAACAAAACCCAAAACCAGTTTTTTTTGAAGCTTGAGCCTGAAGAGAAGATTATCATCTTCTGATGATTTGTTGCTAGAGGCTGAGATCAAAGATGTGAGCTGTAGAAAGAAACAGCTGAATTACCCAGTGTGGGTTTTGGTTCTGAATCTCAGATGGTAATGAACTTATAAAAACAGAGAAAACCCAGCTGTTGGTGTTGAAGGACTAACATTTATCAGAGACTAAGGTTGGAGTTACGTGATCTCAGGTAAGCTTATTTGCATGTGGGTATGTTCTTTTATCTGTTTGGGTTTTTTTTTTTTAGTATATTTTCAGAGGAAATGTACTTGCTTAGATAGATCTGTATGGTAACGTGTAGTTGCAGGCAACTATACTGTTTATAGTATTTGGGGATGGGGAGGGGGACAGAGGCGGCTGCTGGCCTTTTTGGACTGTCTGACTTGCTGGGAAGCTCACAGTATAATGCAGGAAAGAAACTGTTCAACCTTAAAAGATCCTTGTCAGAGGGGAGACAGACAGAGGTCCCCATGAGCTGTCTTTGGCCCCCAAGGGTTTCTGTGGAAGTCAGGGATCAGCCTAGCTAACTTCAGGACCCGGGGGGCCACAAACATAGTGTGATACATTGCCTCTTCTCAACCTGCCTGCCCATAGTATTCAAAGCAGAAAGATAGCCCTGCCAGGCCCCTCTATGAAGTTCCTTCCATTTCAGGACCAGGGTTTGACTCCTGCTGAAGAAATAGGGTGTTCACCTACAATCCTCATGGAGATACAGCTCTCTGCACCTTCAATGCGCTATTCAGTTTGATCCACAGAAGCCCCTCAATGTCTGGTTCCACTGCATGTGGATGATGATTGCCTCTGTTGATTTCTTGTGGATTTAGGAAGGAGGGGAAATGATGTGGTCCTCACTGATGCTTCCACAACTCACCCTCTACTTATCCTTCATGTGCAGGTCTGGACCCTGTAGAAAGCATTGAATGCGGCCCTGAGAAAGGGGTTGGAATTGTGTCATGAAGTAGGGGGAGACTGCATAGATGACCCTTCTTCTGATGGAACCTGGGGAATAAGTGGATCCTAAAATTCTGGTGTTCTAATTTTTTCAATAAGTCTTTGTGTGTGATAGATATTTCTCTTTGATTGTATCTGCTCACGTGGGTGAGCAGGAATGGAGACTCAATCAAAATCAGAAAAGATGAGATTTAGTGCTCACATCAGTCTATTTGGAATCCTGGAGGAATAGGTAGAGCCCACACAGAACCAAAGGCCCCCCTTTGATGAACAAGGGGCCACAGAGCTAGGAATCAAAAAAATGATCAAAGAGGAGTAAGAGTCAAAGTGTAAGCCAAGAGAAGCAGATGGGGATACCGAACAGAGAACCCCAGACAGTACCCATTGCACCATGAAAGAGTTAAGCCCTTAGATATACGCCTTTGCAGGTGCATTACCTGACCAGTTTCAGAAGGCCTTATATAACTGAAGTGTGCAAACTCTGCAAGTTAGAGCCAAGTAAGAAATTAGTGGGCATTAGACACCCAAATATCTTTGAGGATCTGATCCAAGTCCACAACCAGTTTTCATTTCAAATCTGCTGGGTAGGAAACCAGACCATCGGGGTCAAATGACTGGAGAACTAGTGCAACTGGGGTCATTCAAGATAGATGGTTCAGAGGTAAAAAGGAGCAGAAGGAAAGGCATGAATGAAGGTCCATAAAATGTTAGGTTGGGAACAGTGACTGAGGAGACTGGGGTTCTTATTAGCTTTGTATGCTAGGTGAGGGGATAATATTGTGGTTTTTTTCCTTGAGTTATGCTGAAGAGCAGGGCTCTTTAAACATTTGAAGCCCTAGATAAGAATGAGACACTTGTCTGAGCTCCTCTTCTACCTTAGGGGCAGCCCTGTTTTGTGACTGCTGGGAGAAAGGACAGAGCGACTTGAGGTAGCAGCAGTGAGTTTAGATATAGGGGCTGATAAGGTTTCTTCTCCTCCTTTCTCCCTCCCATTTCACAGATAGAATCATAGGGTTGGAAGTGACCTCATGAGGTCATCTAGTCCAACCCCCTGCCAAAAAAAGCAGGACTGCTCCCATTAAATTATTCCAGCCAGGGTTTGTCCAGCTGGGCCTTAAACACCTCCAAAGATGGAGATTTCACCACTTCCCTAGGCAGCTCATTCCAATGCTTCACCACTCGCCTAGTAAAGTTTTTCCTAATATCCAGTCTGGACCTCCCCAGCTGTAACTTGAGACCATTGCTCCTCATTCTGTCCTCTGTTACTACTGAGAACAGCCAAGCTCCATCCTCCTTGGAGCATCCCTTCAAGTAGTTGAAGGTTGCTATCAAATCCCCCCTCAGTCTTCTCTTCTGCAGACTAAATAAGCCTAGTTCCTTCAGTCTTTCTTCATAGGGCTTGAGCTCCAGCACCTTGATCATTTTTGTTGCCCTCCACTGGACTCTTTCTAATTTGTCCACATCCTTTTTGTAGTGGGGAGCCCAAAACTGGACACAGTATTCCAGATGTGGCCTCACCAGTGCCGAATAGAGGGGAATGATCACATCCCTCGATCTGCTGGCAATGCTTCTTCTGATGCAGCCCAGTATGCCATTGGCCTTTTTTGACAGTAAGACCACACTGCTGACTCTCATCCAGCTTCCCATCCACCAGGACCCCCAGGTGCTTTTCTATGGTGCTGCTACTTATCTGATCGCTCCCCAGCCTGTAGCAGTGCATGGGGTTTTTCCATCCCAAGTGCAGGACTTTGCACTTGTCCTTGTTGAACCTCATGAGATTTTCCTCTGCTCCAATTTGTCAAGGTCTTCCTGAATCTTCTCCCTGCCCTCCAGCGTGTCTACCGTTCCCCTCAGCTTGATGTCATCTGCAAACTTAGTGAGTGTGCAATAAGTCCCATCATCGGGATCACTAATGAAAATATTGAACAGAACTGGCCCCAGGACCGACCCCTGGGGCACACCACTCATTACTGGTTGCCAAAGTTAGTAAGAATAATGTCTGTGGAGTAAAATACCCTGCATTTCCCAAACTAAAGGTAATATGAAGGGCTTAATTCAACCATGGTGCCAAAGGAACAACTCAGTTTTACCTGCTTAGGCTGTAGCTGCATTGGGCCTACTCTTTTTTACCCTTAAAAGATCCTTAGGGCTACAGTCATAGTTCAAGGAAGTCATGAATGAGTAGGAGCTTGAAATGTATTCTTGTCTCCCACTTATGATAGAGAAACTTAGGCAATAATTGGATATGTTAAAAACAGTATTTAACAAAACTATGCTATAAAACTCTTCCTATAAAATTATTACTGGTGTTTTTTAAAGTTTCCACTTCAGCATAAAGCTGTTCAGTATCCTATACAGTAGCCAGTAATTTAGCTTTATCTATTTCCCCATGCATGAGCCTGATTTTGACAGTACTTGGTTTAAATCAGGGGTCTCAAACTCAAATCACCATGAGGGCAGCCTGAGGACTAGTATGTTAGCATGAGGGCTGCACCACTGAAAGCTTTTCATATAACAATATTGCAAATATCGGTAAAGATAGTGTCACTGCGGACCACGAGAAATAGCTTTAGGGGCTGCACGTGGTCCACGGGCTGCGTGTTTGAGACCCCTCATTTAACTTCTTGTTCTAAAGCATTAATTCCCAATCTTAGAAAATGGAGTCCTACCCCTTCCTGCCAGTAATGTCCCCCTACCTCAACCCCAGTTTATGTTGTTAAGTTTCTACCCATCTTGTGTTATACAAATCTACTCCCACCCTTTGGAGGGTCTGTGTCATTCACTGTGTTTTAGGTCTATTTTCTCATCCCAGTGACCCATGTTTTTGATAAAGTTATCAGATGTAGCCATAAATTCCTTAATTACTGTTAAATCATATCAAAATGTACCTGTAACTGGTTTGAGTAAGCATAATCAGCTGGTGAAATGATACCCACGTTTCTCTATGTTGAATAATCTTTGGGGAGTACTAAGGTGTGGAAATAGGCCTCACTGGACCTGCTCTTTTACCAAGTGCATTAAAAGTGGGGAGTGAGATTTTAACAGACAGATCGCAGGTGTCCACAAGTGACACTGTGGTACCATTTTCTGCCAGAAAATGCAAAAGAAATAGAGAGGCAAAAATCAAGATTTGCAAAAAAGAACCTCTAAAGAAGGCCTGTGAAATATCATCTTAAAGCACTTTATATCTGTGTTTACACTGGCAGCTTCCCAGGAGCACTTAGCTGTGAGTCTGAACTTGCTGCTGCATTCCTGGAAATCAGCGTCCAAAGTCCTGGCTCCCAGGAAACATAGGGGAAAGCCGATCACAAGGATTTACGGTCGGCTTCTCCCAATGGGCCCCAGTGGCTTAGGAAGTCACCTTGCATAAATGCTGGTATTTCAAGTGCCTTGCGTAAATGCCATTCAACTGTCGCTGAGAAAAGCCCTAAGTGTAGACTAGGGGTATGATAGCGACTCTAAATTAAAAAAATCTGCACTTCAACCTATGATTGCCATCCCCTCCCCCACCCCCCAAATATCTGGCTGTCCTCTTTTTCTAAAGGTGATATCCATAGTGGACAAAAGTATTATAATATTAGTAAAAGTTACAAGTGGAGAAAGAGGAGCCAAATGAGAGTTAACTCTTCATAGCAGATGATGTTGCTTGTTTGGTAGTGCAGTGGGACAGTAGCAGCTGGAACAACAGGAAGTTGACTACATAGGTGTCCATGTACCTGTTTTAAAGACCTAAGTGCTTGTTTGGGTGCCCAAATGTAAGATTGGTATGCTAATGAAAGGGTGAAATTTCAGATCCCCAAAGTGTCAATCATCCTCAGTTGAGGTTTACAATTTATTTTTCATGGCTGTCTCAACAGAAGTTCAATACCATTCCCCTGTATTAAGATTTTCTTCAAAACTAAGCAGACAAATTTTAGAGTGACAAGATAGCAAGTCTGAAAAATTGGAACAGAGGGGTGGATGCGGGTGGAGAGGGTGCAGAGTAATAAGTGCCTATATAAGACAAAGCATTGAGTATTGAGTGCCCCTATAAAATCAAGACATTTGGTTACCCTAAAATTATTCCGAAATTTAGCAAACCCTGACAAATGTAGACAATATAGATAATCCTAGAGCACCAGTCAGCACAGACTGTCGGCACTGGAATCAAAAGAGATTTTATTCATTAAAGGAAGTTAGTCCATCTCAAGAAACATTGATATTTTATTTTTTGTGGTTCCAGATGTTCAGTTAATGTGTTGAGTAAATGACATTTTCATCAAGACATTCCAAGTATTAAAAGCAGCAACTAAGGGAAATGGATTAGATAATGTAGTAGATCATTCATCTGTGACAAACTCCTGAATATCCCTTCCAAATACAGAGGAAGACTGCACTGCTCTTTCCTTTGTTTTGTGTTTAGATTAAACAGTTGGGGTTGAACTGCTTGCATATATTATTTGCAAAGGGATGGCAAAGAGTTCATCTTATTTAAGGAGTCACCATTTGGAAAGATTTCCTTTTTTGTTTTCTTGTGATACAGGCTCTTCACAGAATGGTTAAATTCTATGGTCTTTTCTCAACCCCATCAGGGTCCTCAGGGCCCTAACTGCCACCATCGTGGGATCCCCCTGCCTGGGGCCTCAGCCCCCCATCATGGTGGTTTGGGGGCAGGTCATCACTGGGTGAGGCCCTAAGGGCAGGGGCTGCTCTCCATGGCACTTCCACTCTGGCCTGGGTCTGTCTGTCTGGTCTGCTCCTGGAGGCAGGGGAAGCTGGCATGTGGTGCAGTCTCTGGTGTGGATCTTGAGGGCCACAGGTCTTGGAGGGCCGTGCTGGAGGCTCCATCAGCACCATGTGTCAGCTGGCCCCAACCTCAGAGTGGAGAGAACATGAGTCAGCCCAGCCTGCCCCCATGAGTGGACTGGTCAGCCTGGGGGCTGGGCCAGTGCATTGTAGAGCCTGGCCTCTGATCCCAGTTCCTTGCTGCCTCCCAGTACTGGTGGGGGACTTGGAGGAAGTGCTGGGAGGGCTCCTGCCAGTGCTGGTGGGGTGGAAAGGGGGAGAGGAATGGGGCTGGATAGGGGACTTTGATGCTGGAGCCTGGGGCCCCCCCTTTAGGTCATAGGCCAGGGCCCATGGCTTCAGTCTCTGCATTGATTTGACCCAAAGACCAAAATAACCAAAAGATCCAGGATGCTATGAAGTTAGGGGAAAGGATTTGATACATGACTTATATTGGTGTTGATTCATTAATTTTGATGGACTTAAAGCCATAGAAATGGAATCTGGAACTAACAATTTTCTGGGTTAAGTATTTAGTCACTTGGTGGCACTATTGTTCCTTATTACAAAAGATTCACCCGTGGAACGTCTGATTGCGGAGAATTTCTCCTAAAAAAGAAAATGCCTAGATAAATGTTTAAAATTTGGGCCCTTTTAGAAACAGTTTCTGTACATGACTCAAACCAGGGCATGAAAGATATATGGTTAAAATACTGTGGAGATTTATCATTCTGAACCAGGTTCTCTAGGTTGCAGGTTTTTATCTTTCTTTAATGTGGGAAAATATGTAAAATATAGAGAAATGTTTGACTCTGTTTGCCAGTATTTGTACCCTCTGAGCCTACAGATGAAATACTAATTTTGGAAAACCCTATTTTAGAAAGAAATGCTCCATCAAAGTTTAAGGATTTGTTTTTATACTCTTCAGGAACAAATGTATAATTGCTAGAAAACTAGGTGATGGATTAGTAGCTAAAAGATGAAGATTTATAGCAGAGAAGATGGAGAGTATGGTTGGTTTAAAAAAACCACCTTTTTCCCTCTAGGGTATCTGTCATTAGTAGTCTTTTCCTGCTTGTTTTCTCATATTTGTTTCTTCTGTTTACAAAGGAAGGGCAGCTCACCAGAGAATAACAAATCCATATTGTCTGCATAAATAAAAGCTGTACGTTCAGGATAACTGACTGCCCAATTATAGTGTCCAGATCGGCATAAGTCATGTTGGATGTTGTGCTATATAAAACGGTAATTGGTACATTTAGACTGCTCAAGTAAGGAAAACAACATAATGACATCCAACAAGATAGATTTTATTTCTTGAACAGAAAATTGACGTTCTCATTCCCAAGACATCACTTCAAATGTATTTTGGTAATGGTGAGCAAGCAGGTGTGAGGAAGTGCTCTATTTATGGAAAATAATTTGAGCATTGCAACAGTAGACGGAGACATTTTAGTATGAAGCTGCACTTTCAAGCTCCATGCAGTTGCACTTCCCTGGGGAAGCAGGAATCAAAAGTCCTTTTGGCTGTAACTTTCTGTTTTTAGGTACTTATGGTCCCTAAGCACCTCATGGTCTCTAATATACTTTTCTAACATTCATTCATTCAGTCTAACATTATTCTAACCTCTGAAGTAGGAAGTGCTATTATTTCAATTTTACAAATGGGCAACTGAGACCTGGTAAAATTAAATGACTTAACCAAGGTCATCCAGGGAGTCGGTGATGGAGCATGGAATTAAACCTCATTTTCCCAAGTCCCAGTCTAGCATCTTAATGGCTAATTCTACCTTCCCACTCTTTGACCCAGATGACTGTATATTAGGGAAGGGTGGGTTGTTTGTGCCCAGAGTATTGCCCTTCCAGAAATTCAGCTGCTGTTTTCTTCATGCTTTCCTGTCCCCCTCTTGACCTGTCACTCGTATGTCTTGGGACAGATGCTCCTTCTCTCCTTGCTAACTATTTTTGGGAGAGGGGAAGAGGTTCATGATCCTTTTCCTGCCCTCTCCCTATAAATTCAGGATTTTAGAGTGACTTCTAATCCATTTGGCACCTACCAGCTGTGGAGAGTCCTGAGGAAGTGGGCAGCATGAAGCCTTCATTTTGGAATAATATAGTGGCTGTTCACTGACCTTCATGTTTCTGTTTTGTACTACCTTGAGCCAGGGGCTTAGGCTGTGTCTACACTAGAGAGTTTATGGGGTGCAGCTGCGGTGCTCTCTCTCTCTTTAGTCACTGTATGTGAATGGGAAAACTCCTCTGTCAATGTAATTTAAAACACTTCAATGCATGGAGGTTGATGTTGATGGGGTTGGGGGGGGGACCTCTGCTGCTGACATATTGCTGCACACGCTGCTATTTATGCCAGAATAACTATGTTGCACAGGGGAGCATTTTTTCCTCACTCCTGAGCAACATAAGTTTTATGGATATAACTGGTAGTAGTAGTGCAGACATAGCCTTAGGTACCATCTCTAGTTTTCTGGTTGGCGACTCAGTTTACTTAGAGCTCTGTGGTTAGGGCTGGTTCAGAAATTCTCCTCCTTCCCCCTGAAAATAGAGACTTGATTGATTTGTTTTTTGGTTTGGATTTTTTTCGTTACAAATTTTCAAGTGTGAATCAAAACAAAACCAAGCAATTTTTTTGACAAAAACATAAATATTTCCCATGAAAATTGAACTTTTTTTGCAAAAAATTCCATTTTCCTGAAAAGCATTTTTCATTTAAAAAAAAATCAGTGAAATATCTTTGACCAGCTTTAGCTACGGGACACAGTCTTGTGGGATAACAGAATTTGCACTGTGGCTCTCCCTCTCTCCTCTCAGACTTTGGACGTGATCTTCAGACTAGCCAGATTTTTCTTAGCAGTACCATTTACAAAAGCAGATAAGATTTAAACAAAAGAAGCATGTGATAGTTTGACTAAGCTGATGGAAAAACTATATTTGGTTCCTCTTGTCTTATAGGTGATGTTTTCACACACTTCCTCCTCCAGTTGGGAATGCTGTATTTTTTAGAACAAACAGTTTTCAATAGCATTTTGGTTTTTAATTCACCACAGAATGAGAGTTTCAGAGTGATACCTTAACAAGACTATTAATTCGTATAGGAAATTCACTTTATAGAAAGGCCCTAGTTTTATTAACTGCAATTAAGAGAATGTCAAGAAGAATATGCACATTAAAGCAGCTCCTTTCCATAGCACAATGAAGATTTTGTCAGTGTTTTCAATATCAATCCTTGGTTACTAATTTGGGAGGGGCTGGGGAATTGTCAAGTCATATTTGAAATTTGATTGTAAATTACATTTTAGGGTCAAATTGTGGTCCAGCCTTCCTAATCATTCAGGAACATAAAGGGAAGTAATATGACCATGGGCTGCTTCCTGTTGCAGGCTTGGGGTGCAAGGTAGGTAAGTAGGAGCTGCCAGCCTGGTATTACCTTCCTCCCCCACCCCATCAGCTTGCAGTGAAAGAGAGAGAGAGTGTGTGTGTGTGTGAGGGGGGTGTATAGCCACTGTTGGTCCTCCCTCAGTATATTTTCCATCACAGCTGAACCAGCATGTGAACAATAATCTGCATGTTCAGTAGTAATTTGCTATCCTCTGACAGCAAGGAAGGAGTCATGCCTCTTTAGAATGTATCTGGGCTGCTGCAGCTGGTTGTATAAGAATGGACTAGCAGTTAATTTTCTAATGTAATTCATCTTTGCATTCAAAAATAGTTCCATTTCCCTCTGTGGAAATGGACTTCACGTTGCCATGAAGCTCTACAAGCGATTCAATTTTTTTCCTACTTCACACTTTTTTCAAAGCGTGTGCTGACTTACAGAAAGGATTGGCTGGAATGGTTTTCACAGCCCACTATTGCTACCCTATGCGTTAGACACCAGTGGTCTCACACTGGTGTTTCGTAGACTCTGGAAACAGCATTTGAGAGTCTAAGTGAAGGGCCAGATCAACACGGGCTTTAGGGGCTGCAGTCCTGGGCTAAAGAGGGGCCCCAGGCCCCTACCACCCTGCAAGATCTAGCCCTACTCAGGCTGGCATACTGCTGGTCAGCCTGGGACATTGTCACTGGGAGGGGCCAGGCTGGTTCTGGGTGGCCGGAGCTCTAGGGCTAGAGGCTGCAGTGCATGATCTGGCTGGTCTGTCCCAGAGGCTGGAACAGGCCAGAACTGCAGCTGTTCTCCAAGGGATGGGGCTGGCCTGTACATGGTACAGCCTCTAGCAGTGAGAGTCCAGGGCCAGAAGCACTATCAGGCCACCGTGTCGGGACTGCTGCAGCTCAGGCTGGCCTGGCCAGTCCCCCAAGGTCCCTGGCATGGCAGCCCAACAGTGCCCCTGGAGTGCTGCCACAGGAGGTTGCACTATGTGCCAGTTCATGTCATGCTCCAGGGAGACCAGTCATTGCAGGGGTTGGGTGGTAGTACTGAGCATCATGGCCTCTGGCCCCAGGGCCCTAGCCCTCCCAATGCTAGCTGATGAGCCACCCTCCAGCACCATGGCTAGCAGCTCTTCGGGATGGCCCTGGACCAGTGTAACATGAGCCCTTCTGCCCCCAGGCTGACCACTGCAGTGGGGGCAGGGCCAGATTAAGGCATGCTGAGGTCCTAAACTATGTCAAGATTCAGAGTCCCTATACCATAAAAATGAGGGGAAAAAAGTATGTTAAATTATAACAGAAAGGGTAATGAAAAATAAATAGTCCATTATATTTTTATATACATAATCAAAGATGCAACAAAAACAGCTAAATAAAACATCTTGTAAAAAGCCTTATTTGCATTACCAAATACTTTATGACAAATCTTCTTTGTTATCTCTGACATATTTAGAGGCCCCTCATAATGTGAGGCCCTTTAGCCATAGGTTACTCGGTTTGTGCCTAAATCTGGCATTGAGGGGAGGGCAGGGCAGGGCCCAAGGAGGGCCAGGAAAGTGGGGAGCCTGGGGCCCTTTAATCTGGCCCTGGATAACTGCTCTAATTTGATATTTTAAACATTTTTGCTAAGTTTGTTCCATTATTATTGTTTTGTTTAAATCAATATTCAAAAAAGATACTTTGAACAATGGTACTTACCTAACTCCTTATGGGCTGGTTCTGTGGCTAATTAGACATGACCAGCCTGGGGCATATTAACTAGATTGTAAACAACTCAAGGTAAGAAGAAGGGAACAGTGTCTTTTTTTTGTTTCTAAAGAACCATGCCTACCTTTTTGGCATTGTATAAATATTTAAGTGGTGGGTAGGCTTTACTAAAGTGTGGAGGATGAAAGGGAAGTGATGTTCTAGTTGTTGACTAAACTGGTCAGACGAACAATAAAACACAGGCTGCTAGAGATGATGGAATTTTTGCTAAATCCCTTTGGAGACCATTTCCACTTCACAGCTGTCCGTAACAGAATGATAAAGCAGTGGTTCCCAACCTTTTTGGCTTGAGGGCCACAACTGTTATTTTTACAGCTGGGAAAGGTCACTATTCCATTTAATTAAAATTAAATTAGAATTTAATTAAAATTATTTCAATTTAAATTGCATTTTTAATTAAAATATTTATTTATAATTTTGAAACATTTTTTTAAAACATTTATTTAGTGAAAAGCCAGACCCAGTTCCTGGCTAGCAGCCACAGCTTGGCTCCCAGGACTGGGTAGTAAGCAGCTGCTGTAGCCCAGCTACTACTCCAGGCTGCATGCTGGGACCAGGTGGGGGGCAGGCAGCTGAAGCCTGGTTCCTGGCTGTGCACTGGGAGCAGGAGTGGGGCAAGTGACTGCAGCTGGGCTCCTGGCTAGTGGCAGGGGAGTGAGGCCCAATTAAAAAAAGCCCTGTGGGTCACTTTTGGCCTTTGACCCAGCAGTTGGGAACCCCTGCTAAAGGAATATGTCATGAAAAATTAAACTGCTTGTGACAGGTGCAGTGCTCTTCCCTGAACATTCCTTCTTCTTGACCACAAAAAATTAATCATGAAAACTTTGTGTGCAAGTCAACCTATAGGGAGCCAGAGGGCATCAGACTTGGCAGGTTGCATTGTGTACTTTTGCTCAGCTATAGTTGAGGATCTCAGCCTTAATGTTATCTATATGTTTGGAGTGGATAGAGAACAGGCATCCATGTTTTTCATTCCTTCATGCAGTGTTGGGTGAACTTCGTAGGAGGCACAATATTTTTTCATACATCACAACATCATTTTTATTTGGTTTCACTTGAAAGAGCTGATGGAACTAGGAAGAATGAAAAAAGAGCCCTGCGGTCTCACAAAGTTATGAGTGTTTGAAGCTTCCAGGAAGGAATTTTGCTTGATTCATAGTTTGTTAGCTTCTTAGCACATAAAGAGAAGCTTTCTCAGTTTATACTGAGGACGATATATTAACTGATCAGACATGAAAAGCAGTTGTTGAAGAGCCCCAACTAAAGGATTTTCTTTCTGGTAGATGTTATGTCATACTAATATTTCCCCACAGTACAGCAGCAGTAATATTTTAGTAATTGTCTTTGAAGACAGCTTGTCAGTGGTATGCATGGAGAGTTAAACTGAGCAAGCCCATTGTACAATACGGTACCTGAAGTTCAACAGACGTTTTGTCTGTTTGTATGAATATATTTACTTGTATTAACAAACTGTGCAATTGAAAAAGAGCTATTAACTCTATTGACTGAATTTAAAAGTAAGGTGCTTTGTACTGCTCTGCCTTCACTGTCCTCTTCTGTAGCTTCTCACAGACTGGAAAAGGAAGCTATGAACAAAGATTTTATTAAAATAGGTACACGCTTCCTGCACTCTGTCAGAGGGACACAGCCAGGTTGATTGGAGAGAAAGCATAGCTTTTTGTTAACTGTAGGAGCATTCAGCTAATCTTAGGCTTCTTGAAACTCCCAGTCCACAATGGGCAACTGTAGAGATTTAATAGTAGTGTCAGCAGAGTCAGGCCTTTGTTAACATTCATAGAATATTAGGGTTGGAAGGGTTCTCAGGAAGTCATCTAGTCCAACCACGTGCTGAAAATAAGACCAATCCTAATTAAATCATCTCACCCAGGGCTTTGTCAAGTGGTACTTTGAACCCTCTAAGGATGGAGTGTTCACCATCTCCCTAGATAACCCATTCCAGTGCTGCTTCATTCTACTAGTGGAAAAAATTTTTCCTAGTATCCAACTTAGTCCTTCTCCACTGCAACTTGAGACCATTGCTTCTATTTCTGTCATCTACTACAGCCTAGCTCCACCCTCTTTGGAACCCCCTTTCCGATAGATAAAGGCTGCTGTTAAATCCCCCTTCACTCTCTTTTCTGCAGACTAAACAAGCCTAGTTCCCTCAGCCTCTCCTCATAAGTCATGTGCTCCAGCCCTCTAATCACTTTCGTTGCTCTCTGCTGGAATCTCCAATTTGTCCATATCCTTTCTGTAGTGGGGTGCCCAAAACTGGACACAGTACTTCATATGTGGCCTTACTGGTGCCTAGTAGAAGGGAACAAGCACTTCCCTCAGTCTGATGACAATGCTCCTACTAAAGCAGCTCACAATACCATTAGCCTCCTTGGCATTAGGGCACACTGTTAACTCATATCCAGCTTCTTGTTAACTGTAACCCCCTGGTCCTTTTCTGTAGAACTGCCAGTTAGCTAGTCAGCCCTCAGTCTGTAGCAGTGCATGGGATTCTTTGTCCTAAGTGCCAGACTCTGCACTTGTTCTTGTTGAATGTCGTCAGATTTTTTGGCCAAATCCTCCAAATTGTCTTGGTCACTCTGTATCCTCTCTCTGCCCTCCAGTATATCTACCACTCCCCCAACATGGCATCATCTTAAGTCACTGTCATACCTTGAAATATTGTATGGGTATTAACATATTTCTCTTCCAGGGATGTCATTCATTTTAGTTCCAAAGTTACTTATGTTCTGTACAAAATTAATGTCCTTCCTTTCATTGTTGAAAATTTGTTAAATCAGAAGTAAAAATCATATAAATCAAGCCATTATGCTGAATGAACAAACCCTATAACATGGGATTTAAGTTTCCTTCAAGAATAATTGTTCCGTGTCTCATTGTGAGTCTTTGAATCACATGGTATCTCACATCTGATGCCACACTATATGAGAGGCATGGTTATTAGTTGGCACAATGCTTTATGTGTTCACTTTCCCAAGCCTTTATGGGACCAAATTGTGCTTTGTTACAGGAGGATAAATGATCATCTGTATGGTTACACTGGATTTACCTTGCTTTAACCAAGAGCAGAATTTGGCTTTATCTTCACTTGGGGAAATAAGTACATAAAACATCAAATGCTTGTGGAATAAACACCTGTGGATCAATGGGACAGTGTTAAATATGGCTTTGCTTTAGGCAGATTTTCAGAAGAGTCTTTACAATGAAAAGAGCAAAATACAAGAAATGGAGACAAAAGGAAAACACAAAATTGCATTTTCTTTTGCTGCTATTTTCCTTAGTAAAAAAGTGCATTGTTATGATAATTAGCTAAGTAAGGTATCTTTAAGTATTGACCAACACTGTTGTTAACAAGTTTAACTTTGTGAGGAAGTTCATTAAAAATGAAAATATTAAATGATGTTGATTTGTGTTTACTGAAGGGAAGATCAAATCCCAGATTACTGAAATCCCACTTCTTATATTAATTAAACTGCTAACTTTTAGTACATCATCAATATACAAAGAAACTAATGTACTTTGCAAACAAACTGTTTTTTTTTATGAACATATAATTATTTGATACTAGAATTACTTGGGGGAAAAATTAAGTACTTTACAGTCTGGCCTGAGGAAACTAGGATCAGATGATGATAATATAGAATAAACATAAAATATGAAAAAAAAGTTCTCAAATGGCTTTTGTGAAGTTGAGAAACAAGGGAACTAATCAAAGCCTAGGAAAAAAACATGATTTAATTAGGAGAAAAAAGGGAAAGGAATTCAAAAGGTCAGCAAAAATTGTTGCATTGAATGGAATCTTTAATGAGTCCTGCTATTCTGATCTGGACCACCTCTTAGCACTCAACAATTATAAAAGCTGCTCAATTAATTATTCCACTATGTATACAAAATATTAACAATCAGTCTGTTTCAACACATTCTAAGACTAATCCTTTTGTGATTGGAGTAAGACCAAAACTCCAATTGATTACAGTGAGAACACTATTGGACCAACAAACACATCTGAAGGATCAAATGTTTGCAGTGCTATTGAGAAAAGTTGTTAGATGGATAGTCTTGATGAAGCTACACTAGGGACAGATCCAATTCACAATGAAATCAATGTGAGCCTTTCCACTGATGTTAATGAGGACTGGATGAGGACTAGTATAGAGAAATAAAGCATGATGCAGCATACCACCAGTCGGATGTATACAAAATAGAAAAATGATGTTGATGTATGATCAAATGCACTCTCGTATTCACACTCTACATACTATTATAATGATTTTTATACAAAATATGCCTTCTGTGGTATCATATGAAAACTAGTAAGTTCACTGGTCATTAATATAAAGAAATGTCAGCAACATTATATATAAAGTTATAAACATAAACTGAGTATATCTGAGATGCATTCACCAGGCAAGTCTCAGTAATTCAATTTTTCAAAGACAAGAGAAGCTGAGGCCTCTAGTCAGGTGGCATCAAAATGGCAATTCACCTATGAAGTGATCATTCTTTGGGAAGGAAGTGGGGCAGAAATGGACCTGTTTAGCAAACAATGTGAAACTGCTTTCACCATGTAACTCCTTGACCTTCAGAGGGGGAATCAACTTTACCTAGGGGTAACTGTTAGGAAAATGCATTTCAAAGGAGAGTGGACTACAAAAGTGAGGAATAAAAGCACTCCAAGGTATCTCTCCATACTCTCTCTCTCTTTCATCAAAGGAGACCAAAAATAAATAAACTTGCCTTTGAACTTTGGGAACAGATCCTGGTCTGAGAATTTGGTCAGCACCATTACTGGGATAATGTGATAAGGGATTTCACCTTTAACCATGTGATCATCTGTTCTCTGGGTTCCTTCTCCTATGACGTAGGTGATGCCCATAACTCTGCTAGATTCCTTGGGTATGACTTTCTCTTTGGAAGAGCTCATTATATCCTTTTTGCTTTGCTGCTCTCAAGCAAGTTCCTCTCACTTTGCCTCCACTTAGTGGCACTTATTTGCCTCTATGGTTTCTTCAATTTCCATATGGCTTGTTGGGCAGATTATGAAAATAGTTGATGAAATTTTGCTCTAAATCCAAGCTTCACTCACTCATGACAATATCAAAATAACACGTTCCTCAAAGTACATTGTGCAAATCTCCATAATACTGTTATGAACTGGATGAAACCTCATTATTGACTGAGTTAAAATCCCATTGAGATCAGTAGGTCTGAACATACCCTTCAGTTGATGTAATTGTAAGCATGAGTTCCACCAAAAACAAAGGGTGTGTGATCTCATTCCAGAGCTTTTGGTTGAGTATATTTCGGATATGTGTAGAAAGAAGGATCTTACAGAAACTGAGGACATACAAGAACAAGCACTGTGAGAGAGGCAGTCTGAAGGAGCAGTTGAAATCGCCTGACCCTAGAAGAAATCCAGGGAGAAGCTTTTGGGTCAAGGGTGCAGGCTGAAAAGACTACTCTAGATTCTGTGAGCAAAAGAAGCTGTTTCCTGTTGGATTCCTTCTGTGTTCCAAGACACATGATTTTGGACATTCCTTGCAAATAAACCAGTTGCACCAGAGAAATACTTAAGGAGTTGAACTAGACTAATGTGGCTACCCCTGTGGAAACTTGTAAACATGTAAGAGAGATACTTGACTACCATCAATTTCTGATTTTAGCTAGAAAACCAAGAGTGTAGTGGCTCACACATCTGCTTTACCTGTGGAAGGTCCTGGGTTCAAACCCCAGGGGGTTGGACTAGATGATCTCATGAAGTCCCTTCCATCCCTATGATTCTATTCTAAATAGAATCTCAAGCTTTGACTCAAGTAAAAAACATGGCAACAGTGTTATGATCATTCTCAACTGTTAGTTGTAACTCCTGAGCTGTAAGAGCCTGGTCAAGCTTATATTGTTTTAAGCCATCTTCAGACTGTGGACGACTATATATTTGGTTTACATGTGGTTCACATTTTCAAAGTATCTTCAGTGTCATAAATGCTAGAGAATTTATAAATGAAAGCTTAGATTCTGGAGTAAAACACGACAGATGATGCTTCTCTCCGAAAACAAAAGAGTAACCAACCCCCCCCCCCAACCAAAACAAAACTCTCACTCACCAAGGTACTACAAAATGGCGCAATTTAAGACCTAAATGGCTACTGTGAGGCTGAGAAATATTTAAAAAATATGCCATTAGAGGTTCTTTAAGACAGACAGAAATAGGTCAGAACCAGTAGTGTCTTGCTTCCCTCATCCAACCTTTTAGAATCTTGCTGAATAAGGTCCTGAGACAGACATTTCTTTTCAGGACATGCATCTGATATAAATACCCACTGAAGCGGGTAAAAGGTATAGTGGAATTCTTATTCGCTTTAGAGTGAACCGGAGCAAGCCAACTATATTTATTATTTACAGTGGTAAATTTCAGCATGGAAGGTGAATGCAGAATTCTGTAGGAAGTGGTACGCTCACTGGGGAAGAGCAACAAGACTTGACCTGTTGTGATAATCTAAGCTGCAATTTTGCAAACAATTGTTGCAGCAATAAAGGCGATTATTTTTATTCATTACTCTTGAATCATACACCAGCTATTAGCAAGAACTGATGTGAATTTCAGTAGAATCTGGTGTGATGTTTAATATTTCCAGTGATCATTGGGTGGTATATAAAAGCCATTCTTCAGACTAATTTATTTCCCCCATTCTTTTCAGATCATTGCAGGTTTTGGTTATAAGGATGAGATTGGAAGTAACTTATTTTGATTTCTGTGACATTTTCATATTCAGGAAGGAATTTTGCATGTTTGTGTATAATGGGGGTACAGATAAAGAACTGAACAGGCTGAGGAAACACTAGTTAGAGCCATTTTAAAAGACATCGATCTTTCTTTCATGACAGAGAACTGTCTGTCAAAACTTCCTGTGCCTTCCTTAAGGACACACTTGTGCCATTTAGACCAGGGGTCTCAAACTCATGGTCCCTAAAGGTATTTCGTCTAGCCTGCAACAATTTCTCAAATTATTGATAAAGCAAAATTTAAAGTGTGCTGACTTACTTACTCTTTGTCTTCCCGATGATACCTGCATCTTGAATGGAAGTAATTCTTTCTTTCTTACTCTTGGCATATATATGTTACTCTTCATTCTCCCCCCCCCCCATTTTTATTATACTTTGTATTGTTGCATGAAAAGGTTTCAGTGGTGTGATCCGCAGGCTAACGTACTAGTCCTCATGCAGCTTTCATGGTGATTTGAGTTGGAGACCTGTGATTTAGACATTGAGTATCTGTGAGTGATACCACTCCTGAGGGAAGTCAAGAAAGGATTTTGCCTCAGGATATTTGGAGGAGGAGAGCCTCTTTAGATGTCAACTCTGTATGCAGAAGGGGATGGGGGAGCACAGCACGTCCTCCCCACCTCTCTCCAACCCCTTTGCAGCACAGGGAGCACTATTTATATAGCTCACTGATTCATCACCCACCTGGTACTGGAGTAGGTTCACCAAGGGACAATCCTTCTACTGGCCCCTAGATGAAGATCTTGACTCTATGCACGTATCTGATTTACAAACTTATTGTTTTGTTAACTGATACAGGCAGACTCATTTGAACTGATGAGCTTAATGGATCCCTCCTTTCCCAGGTTGATCCCTGAAACCTTGGTTCTACAGTAGTTTGGTTTGTAGCCCTTTTCTATCTGTTGTAGCTACCGCAAGTGAAGAATACAACAATTTGAGTATTGCTGGCAGTTGTTTGTTCCCAATGTGAAGGAAGGCAATTTGGACACAGATAATAGCTTCAATCAGTGCTTTGAGGGAACACCATGAAAGAAAAGAGTTGATGTGCAAGCTAATATAAAAGACTTAGATTACAAAACATTTTCTGTGCTGTATAACTTTAACAGCTCACATCTGTTTGTCTGTGATGGAATGAAATCCTTCCTATTGGTGTCACTTTCTGACTATTTGTGGAAGATAAAAGTTTTACTCTGCTTGAATTTCACTTTCTATTATGTCCCCACCTCCTTTCAAATCTTGAAAAATCAAGTAACTTGCAGTGCAAAGTCATGGGCTAATCTGTGTGTGTGTGTCTGTGTCTGTCTGCGAGAGAGATGGGATGTATAAACCAGACACTGGGACAAAATGGATTTAAGAATCAGTTTAGAGCCTGCTTCAGCTGGAAAAATAACTGAAACAGGAAGAAATAGCAGATGGCAGAGGAGAGACCAATCTTGGGAGCTCTTCAGTAAGGATAAAGTAGAAACCTTTACTGCAGGTGAGATGTTTGCAAACACTAGCTTTCTGAGACCATAGAGAAGGGGTCAGGAAAGAGTAGATGACAGCTTTCTTAGGCAGAATACTTAGAGAAGCCTGGGCATCAGAGCTAGAAGCCTGCCTAAAATCCTGGGTAGAAGCAAGATCCATGGGGGTTGCCATGTTAATCTAATTCAGCAAAACAAACAAGGAGTCCTGTGGTATTTTTGAAGACTAATGCATTTGTTCTATACTTGAGCTTTTGTGGGAGAAATCCCGCTTCATCAGATGCTTGAAGATGGAGAGCCCCATTCTGTAAGTTCTCCATCTTTAAGTGTCTAAAGTGTGATTTTTTTTTTTCTCCCCTGAAATCTCATGCATTAAATAAATTTGTTAATCTTTGAAAGTGCCATAGGACTCCTTGTTTGTTTTAGGTGGAATCAATGATAACTGTAATTATTGAACATGGAACCAGATTCCACTGAACTTCACATCTGTGCCTGCTAATATCTAATATTAATATCTATTAATGACTTAAGGGTGAGGAATAATAAATAACGGACTATCTTGCTGCAACAATTGTTTGCAAAATTTCACAGGCCCTGTGAGAGGCAATAATAGCAAACATCACAGAGCAATTCAGGGTTTGCCTGACAAGGACACTTCCTACCACTTGCTTCCCCATAAGACTCTTAACCCCTTCACTTAAAAATTCAGCAGACAATAGAAACAACTGACTAGCTGGACTCAGCTGGTAGCTTTCTTCTATGCAGGCTATCTTCAGTTCACACTGGCCCAGGTTCACTCCCTTCCTGAGGCTGTCACCATCTCCCTACATTCAAAATTCACTCCCACTTTAAGAGAAGTTGGATGTTTCTGCTACAGTGATTGTAATTTAGATAGTTAGCAATGGTGATTTTAAACTGTCATAATTGACGCAAGCATTGAGAATGAGTAATGAATGCCAGTTTAGAGCCATATGAGCAAAAATCAACTGGGATGTCTGTTTAAAATCTCCTAGTGCAATATGACCCCATTCAATTTACTCCTCTTTTTTATATTTACCTCCATCATTGTTGCTCCTGTAGAAAACACTTTTGCTACCATAGCTTAAGAAACAAAGATGCTCATTTCCCTCTCTTGGAGATAACAGGTTAAATTCTGCCTACACTGATTTCATTTACACCAATATAACTGCAATAATCTCAATGCAGTTGTACATATTTAGATGACAAGAGTTTGTTCCAATGTTTTCATGTGAGAATATCATAAATTGGTCCCAACTGATCTTTCAGAACTAATAGTGGACAGGTAATGAATGAATATGCTGCTGAATACTTACAGCGTTTATGCTGTTGTGCATCGGAAGGATTTAGCTCAGCCTAGATGGAGACTGATCACTATTGTATAAAGACAGGGATAGTTCCTTGTTGCAGGTAGCTGCCTTGAGTGGTCTAATTTCTTCAGCATGGGAGTTGTGATCTTTGAAATACCCTGCAGACAGGTTAAAGCTCAGGGGTTGAGAGATTGTTCAGTCTGATCCCATTGTACAGTAAATTCTATTTTTTTTAATAAACCCATGATTTGTCCTTGCAGTTTATAATTGAATTTTGCAATCAATATGTGCCTTGTGGCAATATGTATGTATGCTGGCAAAATAAGTTCTTTTAGCGAGAGAAGGCTTCATTCTCCCTGCAATACTTCTATCAGTAAGGAATTCAATATATCTGCCTGGATGTGATCAAGACCAAGAGACATTTATGTTTATGGCTTCTAGCCAGCTGAGTCTTTTATGGCTTTGTGGATATTGTTCTTTCAACAATTAGCTACTGAAGTTTTGGACAGATAGCTTTTGCATTGGATAACAATTGCTTGATCTTGCAGCTGGCTCTGTTGCAAGGGGCAAAGCCATAAAACTCTAACACTAATGATCCTTGCCCTTCTCCATAGTTTTCTTTATGTTGGGACAAGGAAAGCATCTGCAGCAATCTACACATAAAGAACACCATAAAATGGTGGTACTTGGCCCTTATACAGTGTTGTACCTTCAAAGTACTGTACAAGGATTAACTAATGCCATTTTGAGATAGGTGAGTGTTACTGCCCCAGTGAACATTTGAAGGAATAGATTCACAAGAAGGTCAAATGACTTGCCAAAGACAAAGAGTGAGTTGGTAGCAGAGCAAGGATTAGTAACTGATTCTCTGTTCTTGGGCTCATTACTGAAGAGTGTTTCCACTCTCTGCTACTTTAATTCACACTTTTAGACAGTCAAATTCTACTCTTATTTACAGCAGGGGTCAATCCAGCATAATTCCTCCAAAGCAGATCCACTAAATCAGGCACCTATGCTTAAACAGATGCCAGAAAAATAAGGGCCTAATTTTCTAAGATGCTGTGCATTTTCAGCTCCCACTGAAGTCAAAGTCATGGATTTAGGTATCTGACTTTGTGCGTATTTTCTTTAAAAATAATTCACTTGTGCACTGATGATTGACTCTACAACACCAATCGAGTTTTGAACATCTGACTCAGATTAGTTTGCCTAATCAGGATTGGAGTGTGCCTAGTAAGAACTGGTTTCTTGTACTTGGGTTCCTTGTACTATCTATGCATAAGACTATGTTGAAAGAAATATTATGGTTGAAATATCAAGGACTTGCACTACCAACTCTGTCTATCATACTTGTCCAGTGCACGTCAGTCTTCCAAAGTGAAAAATGGCCTTTTGAAAAAATACCTGTAATCCTAGATCTAATAACCACAAAAATCACTTTAGATACTGTTCTCCAGTATTCTGTTTCTCTGCAACCTTCCCTCCCCCACCTGCTTGGCAAACTCCTTGTTAAAATGATTTACTCATTTCTATATTCTTCATCTTGTCACTCCTCCTCTGCTGGGAAAAAAAATTCTCTAGTAAATAACATAACCAATGATCCTCATTTCCTTCCCACCCTGGTCACTTGTTTTTACATAGTAGCAATCTGGAAGAGCTTATTTTCATGCATCTTTTCTTTTACGTGTTATTAACCTTACTATTTTTTCCTAGTTACATCGATATTTGCTTAAAAGTCTGGGACATACCCACCACCTGCATCCAATATATTTTGCTCCACAGGATCCAATGCAGCATTCATTAAAACACAAAAGGTACTTGTTGTGTTCAGTGAATACTCACTGAATTTTAATGAACATCTGGGTTCTCGGTGTGGATGGAAGAACTCATTTTGCCTGAATTCGAACCCACTCTAGCATCACAGATCTGAAAATTGTGCAGGTTCTGAACTTCTGATCCATCTCAAATTTGAACATTTATTGAGCCTCATTAACTTGATTTTAATAACGTTTGATGGGTATGAATGTAGTGCTCAGGATAGTTCTGGAGCCTTAAGTTTCTGTTTTATGCAAGGAATGGGTACAGATCTCTTTGCCCCTACAGGGGATTTCTTCATGAATGGGCTGAGGCCCGTTCATGTGCAGCTTGACAAAACATTCCTGCTCTGCACATGTGTGAACCGGTGAGTTTCATGTCCAGTGCTGTGAGGACACAGCATGAGATTCTAGATTAAATTTATCCTTACTGAGTAAAGCATTGGCAATCAGACTGCGCATGGAAAACATCAGTATGCTAATTTGTCCCACCCTCACTTCATGTGCTACACTGCAGTGTTGGAGTTTGGCCCTGTCATGGAATCTGTAATTGAGAACAATGGTGGTGGTTTCTCTATCTGCTAGGTAGAAGTTTTAGACCACTTAATCTACATTTCCATGGAGCCCCTTATAGCCCCAGTCCACATCCTGAGTGCACACACTGAAATTTGCATGAAACCCCTCTGGATCATGCAGTGATTCATTGCTATTCCCCATGCAACCCTCTTGAATAGTATTGCAATGGGGCACAAGTGGCACATAAATTATGGACCTGTGAGCTAGGGTGACTGTCCACCTTAATTCGAAGTTTTACAATGCTAGATGACTAAAACAGGACAAATTATGGATTTTTCAGTTTGTTGGCAAATCTGGAATGTTGAAGAATAGTCATTTTGAATCAGATGAAAACCAGGGGGATTTTTTTGGTTTATATCTTTGGCAAATTGGAAAACAAACAAACAAATCCAACTAAACCTTAAAAACTCATTTTTGTTTCCTGTTGAACAAAATGTTATGGCTCAATGTCAAGATTATTTTTTAAAAAAAATTTTGAAATGAAAGGAAATTTCTAAGCAAAAAAATTAAAATATTCTTTAGGTGTCAAAATGAACAATTCAAAAAAAGTGGCATAAATTTGCAAAAAAGCTGTTGTACCAGCACATCTTCAACTTTCACTAAAAAAAAAAAGCTTTGACTGAAAAATTTTGCCTCATTTTGTGGAAGATCTATTAGAGGTTCCACCACCTTGTTCTGCACAACACATTTCTTTGTACATCTATGAAGTATAACAGAATGGATGACATCTCTGAGCTTAGAGTATGACATGCTGAAAACTTTGAAATCCTTGTATTGTACATAGTGCGTTACACTAACAAGTAGTTTTGTGGATAATATGTTCCAAAGAAATGGTATTTAGTTATTTAACACTTACATATGTTTCAAAGATCTCAGTTTTACAGAAGTGGCCTCTAGCATTTTCATTTTAGTCCTATGTCCTGAATCATTTTAGTGCCGAGGAAGTCCATGGATGTCAGTGGTGTTCAACATATTTGTATTTCAGGAGGACTTGTAGCTTTCAATTCCCAAGCAGAGGGCAGTGTTCAGACATGGATAGGAATTAGTACTTAACTTTGTCTTTCTCTTCAAACTGATTATGAAAAAAATGTATTTGTAGATTTTTTAAAATAAAAGAATAAACAATATTTTCAATTTGTTAAATACTCAATGATCAAGGCTGGATTGCCATTTAAAAAGCCCTACTTCAGTTACTGTAACTGCTTACCAGGAAGCATATTTTAATATTTGTTCATCACACTGTAAAAGGCAATCAGAAGAACAATTCAATTGAGAAAAATGTTTCCCTAAATTATTCTTTTAATTACTAATCTACAAAGACTTTACTTATTAAAGAATGAACTTTTTAAAATGTTTTCAGTTATTTAGAGCAAAACAAAAAAGGAATAATTAGCTTGTTCTATGTATCTGCAATGAACTGTTAATTTGATTGAAGCTCTAATGCAGATTTTTCAAAACAGCCTCCCCTCTTCAGTTTATCATACAAGTGCTTGGTACTTTTTGATTCCAGTGAGAGCAGTTTGGGTCCTTACTGTCTTTCATTGTGACGGTCTTCTGTAAAACTTTCACTTTTTATTTACTGAGAGAATTAAGAGCTAATTAGAGGTGGCATGAAGAAAGTGGGGAGGGACTGGGCAAACCAAAAGAGCAAGATAAGGGTGTAAGTAAAAGGTGGCAAATGAGGTAATGGAGAAAGAAAGCATGGATAGAAATGGGGAAAGAAATACTCTTAGGTAAACATCACAGAAAGCACTTCAGGCTTTTTTTTTTTTCCAGTTATTCTTTGTGGTAATTCCTGAGGGGCAGCCAAGAGTGAGGCCCTTATGCTAGGCACAGTACAAACACATAGCAGTAGGTGTTTCAGCCTGAAGAGCTTACAATCTAAATAGGCAAGACAAACACAGAAGGTGAAGGGATAGAAAGCAGTGGCAGAGTGAACAATGATGGCAGGAAAAGGCTTATTAGTGTGCCAGGATTACTTTTTGGAAGCACAGGGGTGAGTTTAGTTAAGAGGAGATAAGCCAAACAGAAAGAAAAGGGAAAGGAAGGTGAGGGCATCAATACATTCTGGGTAATATTTGAAAGTAAGGATAAATTGGGGTCCATGAGTTTAAGTACTCCTCATTTTTATCTTGGGTTAAACATTTAATTTTTTTTTTGTTTCCTTGAGCTTATCCACCCAGATGTTGATAAGCTGTTTGTTATTAGGAGAGGGAACTGAGTTCTTAGCTACACTAATTAAATTACTGATGCATAATCGATAATGGAAAACTAATCTATAAATAATAGCAAATCAATAGTATCCCTGTGCTATTAATAGCATCCCTGGCCAGTGCCGTTAGATGTAGCTCCGGTGAAAGGAACGGCGATAAACTCATTATTTTTGTGACTGTGTGCCCAATCCTATGAAATATTGACTCCTTCAGCACCCATTCATCCAAACTCTCAGATCTTTACTCCTATAATGGGAAATGAAGGCAATCTTCATCTGGCAAGATTGGAACTATTATTTCCATCCTCATTCCCAAAACTCATAAGGGAAAGCCTGTTCCCCTGTAAAAGGGGCCATGTTTCCATTATGTGGCATGTTACTAGGGTCACTTTTATCAGGGGTATTATTTGGCATTTCTTATTTTCTGAAAGCTGTTGAATCGTTTTTTACAAATCTTTTGTAAGTAAATAGAGTTGTAGCACACACTGTGCCTGATGAGTTTGTCAGGAGTAAATGCTTTATTGGGTAAACACACTGAATACTTTTAGTATCTGAACATACAAAACAGCTATCTCTGTCCGTTTATGTTCAGGTACAGTTTTTACCATGGAGTTATCACTTATGGTTGTCATGAAGCATTATCAATGATCTGGTGAATCCCTTTCTCAGACATGTGACACAGTAAGAATTTATTTTTGATATGCATCATACATGGTTTGGCACATCAGGAAAAATAATTTCAGAACTGTTGTCTGTCTTTTTTGCCAGCACTGAGGAAATAGTAGACTTGTGATTTAAAGACCTTGATTGGGTCTCAGGAAAGTTGGGTTAAGTTGTTAGCTCTGCCACAGATTTCCTAAACTTGGGCCTAGTTACAGAGTATCTCTGTAATCTTAATTTTCCACCTGTAAAATTACAATACAGTTGGGATAGACAAGACAAATAAAGGGAGGGAAAAGGAAGTCAGGAATTGTATTTTATCAAGGGGAAACTTACTAGCATAACTATACTGGTATAATTCTACTGCTACAATTGTATCAGTATAAATCCCCATATGAACACTAGTATTCTGGAATAAGAGTGCCTTTTTCCAGTTTAGTTTATTTTGTTTTTGAAAGGACAAACTTTCAAAGCAATATAAGCTAAACTGGAAGAAGGTGCTCTTATTCTGGAATAAATAAGTCCATATGGAAAGTTATATCAGTAAATACCAGTTATACCAGTGGTAGAAGTATATTGGTAATTTTGCCCATGTAGATGAGAGGTTTGTACAGTGCCCAGCAAAATAGGGCTTTGATATTAATTGGAGCATCTCTGTGCTGTTGCAACAAAATGTTTACATTATTAGCATATATCAGAGACGAAAATAAAGATATCAATCACTCAGATGTTACAAAATATTTCAAGGAGTGGAAAGACAATAACTATGTTTAAAAAAAGCAGGAAGCTTCAACTCTGAACGTTTTTACCAAGGAAGGATTTTTCCATAACTGTCCTGTGACTTTACGTACCAAAACATCCCCTGCTTTTATTATGCTTTGAGCTTTTAGTTTCATGTAAACATGCATTTTCTTTCATACATATGTTTTCTTGCTTGACTATCTTTAAAACAGATCGAAATGCACAGCTGTAAAGAGAACTGGCTAGACAACTATAATTCAGCTAATCTGAAATTCACCTGCTCATGTGGAGTACAACTGAGGCTTGTCATCAGCACATTTGGTTGTGGAGTGCATGTTACAAGGCTGGCTATGACATGAGGAGTTTTCTGCATAGCAACCAAAAGCATTGCCAACAAGCCACAGGTGTACGGCACCTGAGCAACAGAAAAAGTACTTATTGTAAATGCTACCCTTGCATTCTACTCTTCTGAAGTTCTACTTTTCATCTACTAAATCTCTGTACTACCCCTTTCCTCCCCCTTTGTAGTTTATCGGTTCCTGAGGCACTGGACTGAGCCTTGATGGGACCTTGGTCAGGGGCTACAATAGTGTCTCCATAGCTTTGTACACCATTTTCCAGTCTGCTTCAAGTCTTTAGCAGGGACAAAATAGACAGTCAACTTCTGTTAAGGCCAGTAGGGAGGGTTTTAATGGGGTGACTTTTATATAGACAGCTTGCTTAGCCAGTGAAGAGCCAGGACTGCTGGAGCAGGGAGATAAACCTGATGCATGCTCCTTTGGTGTGAGGGGATAGCTTGACTCATAGGTAAAAGGACTCGGCCTAGTTTCACTTTTGGAACTCTGATTGTGAAGTTAGGACCTGAGAGACAAGCAGAACAGCTGAAGAGCTTCTGTGAAGGAAGACTTTGAACTGCACTGTGATCAGTCCTACAGAGATCAGCTGTCAGAAAGGCAGAGAACCAACACATGTTGACTATAGGGCAAGCTGAGACCTCACTAGGACTCTGAACCAGGCAACCTGCCTCATTCAGGTGGAAATATTGTAAAAGGGCCTGTTTTGTTGTCTTCATGCTGGCCAGTGTGTGCAGTGCTCTATACCCTTCTTCATGCTCATCCTACAAATTTCATCCTCCTGTGATGGTGCCAGGGAGGGAACTGGGGATTATGATATAGTCATGAATGGTAGAAAGTAGAGATTATATGGTGGTGGTAATGTATTTGACTGGAACTCTGTACTTCTGTCTCCTCTGTTTTCTAACTCCCCAGAAGTCCCCCTGTTATATAATTTGTAGGATTTGTATTATATTTATTTTATTATGGACGGAGTCATATTACGTGTTAAGATTAACATTAATAGTCATTTCCTAGACCTTGTGTCCCAGAGGCAGACAGGACTCCCCTTCAGTGAAAGCACCAGACATCTCAACAAAGAACCCAGAAAACAACTCATGCTAGGAGAGCAGAGAAGCCACTCTGATTAACAAGCCCCAGGGAGGGGCTTCATATATCTACTTACTTACATACTTATTACTATAGCAGGTATTGAAAAAAATATTTCAGTCTATTTGCATGTGATAAATAAATTTGTTAGTCTTTAAAAGTACCACAGGACTCCTTGTTTGTTTTGCTGAACTAGATAAACACAGCTGCCTCTTGGACTCTATCATCCAAGTACCTCAGGAGGTTTTTACCCAATATTACTCTACCCTTTAAAGTGATGAGGACTCCTATAAGATGTTGAAACCCTTCAACTCCTGTTTAAGTCAGTGATATTGTCACGTTATGGTGTTAGTTTTGAGCTATTAGAGTGACATCCTAGGGGCATAGAACATAGAGCTAAGACTGGGTACAAAGGAAATAGTCAGTCTTGCAGTCGTCTCAACCAAAAAGCACCCTGAGTCTCTGATCTTTACATGATGTAAGAGAGGAATCAAATCAGATCATAGAACCTCCCTGGGAAAAGGGACACAGTCAAACAAGCTCTCCAGATCAGTCAGTCAGAACAGCAAAAAGCTGCACAAAGCTAGCAGAACAGGCAGAGAAGAAGCCTGAAAATCCAAATCCCTCAGAGGACTGCTAGTGCTATGGAGAGTAAGGGACTCAGAAAATAAGGCTATGCCCACAGCAACACCAGTTTGCTTCCTTAAAGTGTGACACCACCTTACTCTAAACCAGTGCTTCCCAATGTTTTCTCTGCCATGGCACACCTTGCTACCTTTTGATTAATTTGAGGCACACCATCATATAGTTTCCAAATAATCTCATGAATATTCATGAGCCAATGAACCAATCCAGAGCTCTTTGAGTAGTTTTTCAAGAAATTTTGTGGCACACCTACTCAGGCCTGATGGCACACTGGTTGGGAAACGCTGCTCTAAACAGAAGCAAAGGAAAATGTATGGTGTGTGTAAGAAATCTATAACCTGTAAAACAGCAGAGATGACTACGTCTGACTCAGTCTTTTCCTAAGTAACTCCCTTAGAAGAATTGAGATTTCCAGCTCCCAGAACAATGACTACCTTGGGTAAGCAGATTCCAGAACTCTTACTAAGCTTCTAGTACAGATTAGCAATCAAACAAAAATCACCTGCTATCTACAATGGGACTTGCAGCAGATGACATTGTCTTTCCAGAAGCCTTACGGTTGCTCAAATGAAACACTTCAACACATGTAAAGAAAAAGTGAACAAGTATTTCATGACAGGCTGCAATGTGTGTGGTTTTTTTTTTTTTTTTAATTAAAGCATGCACAATTTCACTCTTGCAAGCAAGAGAAGTATGAGTCAGTGAATGATTTCATCTCAGCTTCATACAATCACTAGTTCAATACTGTGGCAATGGGTAGACAAATGAAAAAACTTATCAGACAGGCTTGTTGCAAGGCACAATAGCTAACTATTAGACTTGAAAATAAGTCTAACCTCACATTAGACACAGTTCTCTTAAGTGAGTATATGAGCAACAGCCCTTCTCAGGAATAGCTTAGAAGAAAAATCCATTATAGAAGCCATACACATGGGGAAGGAAGTACCTCAATATACACAGAAACAATGTCCACCCAGACCAGTACAAGCTCAAATGTATCCAGAAAAGGCTATTCATGGAGTGAATAAAACAGGAGCATGAATGAATGCTCAAGGAGTGACAAACCACCTTAAACCAAACAGCTTTGTTGAGGATAATTAAAATCAGATCAAATGTAAAGGCATTTGCTCTAACTACACCTAGAACATCTTCCTCTCTTAACTGCCCACAGTGAAAGGAGAGCTCAGCTGCACAGAAGTGGTGGTTGTCATTTTGACTAGATACCCCAATTGAATGGTGTGAGAGATTCAGGCATGGTAGCAGTCCCAAAACCAAATGACAAGGTTCAGATCTGTATAGGCCTTGCCAAACTCAATGAGAATTTCTCTAGAGAATGACATGTAAGCCAATGTGTTGACCATATAGTTGGACATCTTAGTGAAGCAAAAGGTTTCTCAAAATTGAATTCCTATTCTGGGTTTTGGGAGATATTACTTGTTCAAGGCCCAGCTAGACAAAACCCTGGCTGGAATAATCTAGTCGGAGTGGTCCTGCTTTTTTGGCACAGGGTTGGACTAGATGACCTCATGGGGTCCCTTCCAATCCTATGATTCTATGATTCTGCTTTCTGCAGAATGTGCACTGGTAATGACTTTCATCACATTTTTTTTTTAGAAGCCTTTGTTTAAATAGGTCACTGTTTGGCATGTGACTTGTTCCTGAACACTTCCAGAATAAAATGTCTCAACACCTGGAGAAGTGGGAAGTGCTCCTCTGTCAGATGGAGGGTATCTTTATCTGTGTGTCTTCTCAAGCCCAACATGACCAATATCTATTTTGCAGTTTTGGAAAGATTTAAGAAAGCAGGTCTAACACTTAACAACAAATGTGAATTCTTAAAGAGCAATCAAGTTTCTAGGACAGCTCACTGATGGGAGGAAGTGTCAGATGAGACAGAGAGCAAGAAATTATCCAAATGAAAGGAGTTTCATGGTGTCAGTAATGTATATTGATTCAAGGGCATTGTGCCCTCTGAGAAAATTGATTTCTCCATCAGATGAGGTAGGAAAGCCATTATAAGGTCCCAGAGTTCACAAAATTCCTGGTATTGGGGAACAAAATAAGGCATTCAGAAAAATAAAGCAAGATCTAAGCACCTCCTTTGAGTTGAGGTCAAGACAGGTATAGAAGAGGCCCTTTATGGAAAAGATATCAAATAAATAACCTTTAAATGAGATACATAGGCATTGCAAGTCAATAGCGACTAACAAGAAAACAGTCAATTCTTCTATCTGCTAGGACAAAGTTTTAAACAATTGATTAAGATCAGTCTAGTTTGGAATGAAATCCTAGTGCTGTTAAAGTCAGGGGCAAAATTCCCATTGACTTCAATGAGGCCAGAATTTTACCACTTGACTAATACAAACCAGTGGTGTCTGAAAGCAATAAGCGATTTCAGTACTACTCTGAAGGAAACTGTTTTGAATAAGTCCTAGTACAAAACAATGAAGTGTGACTGGTAGATATGGAATAATTTGAAGCTATGTGAATGGCATTTGAAGCTGAAGAGATGGAGAGGGTAATGAGATGAATGTGAAGTTTTCTTTATAAGTCCTGACTGATCACTCTGTGACAACTTAACCTCAGTTAAGTTGAGCATTTAAAGTGTCACATTTATGTTCCTGGAATATAAAATGTGACTATATCATTACTCATTTGAGCAACAGAGCGGAAATCTGCACAGCTTGACAGCATGTTTGTTTGCCCACAGCAGCTTTACCTTAGGCAAAGTCATTTTTTGTCAGTTTCCCTATATTTGGTCTAAATACAAGTTCCCACATCTATTTTTCTGCTGATTCTGCTCCCCCCCCCAACTTGTCCCTTGGTTACCTCATGGAGAAGTAGCTACTTCTGTGTATGGAGAAGAAAGGTTTTAATGAATTTCAATGAGTTTTATTTGTAAAAGTGCCTTGCAGACTTTCCTGATCAGTATACTCAGAAGTCCTATCCAAATAGTGTGTTAAGTTCTAATGAATTAGACACTTAATTTCTAATGTCATTCTGGAAAGCTAAATGAAGACCTCATCTGGTTTATTGTCTTTATTTTTACATCAATGCAAATCTTGTCTGGAAGGGAATCAGTTTTCTTTTTTTCTTTATCTTGCAGCAATGTTTTCACCAGATGCCAAGTAATCAAATACAGACATTCCCATTATCAGAGTTTATCATCATCACTTTTAATTCTAGGTCTAAAAGCATCATGGAATATTGCTAAGGCTGTCTACTGGTTTTCAGGAAAGTTAATTTTCAGAAGAAGTGGTTGATATCTTTAGTGTATTCATATTGCATACTTTGTGTGTTAAAACAGTGATTTCAAGGTGCTGTTTCTCAAAGCAGTTTGTAAAGCAGTGAGTGTTTAGTGTTTGTACTGAAGGACTGGATGCAGGCAAACCTTATGCTCCGTATGCATTAAGCAAAATCCATTTCACATGGATGTAAAATATTGCATGAACCAATCATGCTGTTGTAGGGGTGTTGTAAAGAAACGAAGGGGAATATTAGCAAGATTCCTGGGTTCCATTCATCTCCCATTTAGGAAAGCAATTAAGTTTATTTTTAAAAGTGCTAAATCCTACTGAAATTCTCAAAGATTAAGTACATATTTAAATGTTTTCCTGAGCAGAGATTGCTGCTCCTTAGAAGTTCTTAAGGTGCAGCTTGACAAAACCCTGGCTGGAATGATTTAGTTGGGATTGATCCTGCTTTGAGCAGGAGTTGGACTGGATACCCTCCTGAAGTCGCTTCCAACCCTAATCTTCTATGATTCTGTGGTCTCCTGAATCAGGGCCTTCTTTGCTTAGGCCACATCTATACATGTGCTGTTGCAGAGTGCTTGGCGAAGACGCTGTACGTTGGCAAGAGAGAGCTCTCTGCTGGCATATAAAAGCGACTTCAACACATGGTATAAGCTATGCCAGCAGGAGAGCTTCTCCTGCTGACGCAGTGCTGTGCACACAAACTCTTGTGTCAATATAATTTTATGTAGTCCAGGGGCTGAAATGTTTACATCCCTGCAACATAAGTTTTGCGCACATTGTCTATAAGGTAGATGTAGTCTTATTCTTTTAGAGGACAGAGCCAGTCTTCGCTATTAATTGCTAATATTTTAATGGATTCATTTGAACCTCTTTTTTGTTTAGTTTTCATGAAGAGACTGATTTTTTTTTAAGAAGTGAGGATTATTTTTAATTGTGTGGTGAAGATTTTACATAAATACATTACTGTCTATCAATTGTTTATCTAAATTCTCTGAGCATACCTCTATTTCTGACTGTGATTACTCAGCATTGTTTCTGTTCCTTTACTGGGTGAGTGTAACTGACTCAGTGTAATGAGATGAAGGATGTGATAGAAGTATAGAATTGTATTCCTGCTATAGAATGGTTCAGCCAATCAGTAACAAAGTTTGTTACCTTTGAAATTGTATAGATGCTGAGAGTGACGCCTAAGGAATCCTCTTGCCTGAATTCCTATTCAGTAGCACTTTTCCAAAAGTGTTCTAGTATGAGTGTCTTAGGCAGCAGGGTCTCTGATTCAAATGGCCTGGCAAGGAAAAGGTTTAATGTGTCCTAAATATTTCCTAATTGTGCCGTCCTAATTTCTGGCTCGTCATCAAGGTCCGGCTGTGTGACTGAGACTCAAGAATTTTTGTAAATCCATTTTAAAAACTACACGGGAAGTTCTGATTATTACCTTTGAAAAGTGCTATTTACCGCAAATATAACAGTCTGTATCAATGTCAGTTCTAGCCTCAGTAGGTGGTGGAAGTTCACATCCCGTTACAGCTTCTGATCTGAAGAGTGAATGCACTAGCTATTGAGCTGGCAGTGGATTATATTGGTGCCTTCACTGTCATGCCAAAACATTCCTGTTCAGTCTGAGAACTGTTCTGCTTCATTTTAGAAGAATTTCTTCACATATCAGGGCAATTATTTTTACATAATTAATTATATTTTAATAATTGCATTGTATGATATTTTATTGTGTACATACCCTAAAGTAGGCTAGAGATTATTGACGATGGTAGCACCTGATCATTTTTCTTAATGAATGAAACATTTAGCTGGGCTTCTTTTACCCAACCAACGGCTATGCATACGATAAATCCCTGTAGATCAGAGACATTAGACATGAAAAGGACTATTAGCTCATTCTCACATGAATGTCAAAAATGAACAGTTTATGCAAAGTAAAACAACTTAATTTATCTACATAAAATATAGGAATTGAACAGTAATTACACTTCTGAATTCTAGTCAAATAGTGGAGCAAAGTCTTTTAAATATAAAATATAATGAATTATTTTATTTTCTTATCATATGTAAATCAGTAAAACCATTTGCTTTTTGGCAACTTTCAGCTTCCCTGGTAACCTGGAAGTGCAAATTCCTCTGTTACTCACCCTGCATAATACCCTTCCAAGGAAAGAATTGCCTGGAGAGGTAACCTGAATGGACTATCTTAAATATTTGGATTAGTTTTCCTTAAAGTTAGATGTGGCTTCAGTGTATTTCATCCAGCATTGTTACTAAAGATTGAGTTCAGCTGAGCTCACTGGCAGCAGCTCTCTTTTTCTGATGGCTAAACATACCTCTTATACTAGACCACAAGATTTTGAAAAAATAGGCTGTATGATGTAATACATTTTGGACTAATAAAGGGCACAGTCCCATTATATATGATCATGGAAAACTTTGTGTATCTTATAAAATTGCCAACACATATTTGGTTATGAGCATACACCAGTCAGATGGCAGGGGGAAAAATTCTTCAACCTCCAAGTTGTAGAATTTTGAATGACAGACACTGGTGCTCCCCAGTCAATTATTTCCTTGGAAAAGTATTATCTAGGGTGAGTAACAGAGGAGTTTGCACATCTTACCAAAGAGGTCAGATACTATATTCATATAAAATGTAAATGAATCTTTAATGTACTTGATGCAGACATGGGCTTAAGCTAGTTACAAGATGTGTTGTCAGTTCTATCTCCTGATATTACTCATCCACTAAATACCACTGGAGATAAAAGTAGATGAGTAAGTTTTGGGAAAAAAAATAATGTTAGGAAAATGAATCAGTGATGCAGTAATTAGGCCCATGGGTTTTAAGCTAAAAATTAATGAGGAAAGTACATCAGATTCAAAAGATTAATTTAATGCCAAAGCACATTTTCTTTTGCACATTATTTATTGTACAAACTTAATTAGATGTGCAAGCTGTCTTTTTAAAAACAACTCAGATAATAAATAAAAGGATTAGATTAACTCTGTTTTCAGAAGCAATAATGTGCCTATTTGCCAGTAGATTGGGTTATCTGTTGTTCTTCATTTAACTGAAATTTCAGATGGTTCAAAATTACAATATTCACTATCACCAAAGAATCCAGTCCTATGCTAATCTATCAGTGCACAATACTTGTGGATACAGATAGATTTAGTTGAAACTCTAGCAAAGCAAACGAGTGAAAACAAAAGCAGCTGAAGGCAGAACTGTGCGTAAGATAAAACATTTAGCCTACCACCCACCAGCTTTTTTGTTCTTAGACATATGATCTTACATTTGGCTATGTTAAAGTGCATGCTGTTCAAATTAATCCAGTTTATGAAGAGATTCAGATCACTCTGTATAGCTGCCTTGCCATTCACAATATTATAAGCTGGTATTATAAGCTGTTTTTCCCCAAGTGCTGTATACACGTAATGAAAATGGTCCCTGGTCTAAAATTTGCTACATAAGCTTTGCCTTAAAAATTAGTCAGTGTTAAACAGCTGAGCATTCCATGCTGGTCTCTTCTGTGTGAAATCAGTTTAACTTAGCATAATTAACATATGTGGAACTTAGAGATGGTCTTCACAGATGCATTGCTGTCATACTCCTACACCAACAGGAGAGCTTCTGCCATCAGCCTAGTTAATCCACTTTCTGGAGAAGTGATAGCTATGTTGACAGGAGAAGCTCTTTCCAATGACAAAGTGCTGCCTATGCAGGGCCTTGGGTCCATAGAACCACATCACTCAGAAGTATGGATCTTTTACACTTGAGTGCCACAGATATACTGATATAATGCTGTAGTACAGACATGGCTTCAGACACTTGCCAGTATGAGTTCCAAAGGGGCAGCCGTGTTAGTCTAGTAAAGCAACAAAAAAAAAAAAAAAAAAAAAGAGGAGTCTTGTGGCACTTAAAGACTAACCTATTTATTTATTGCATGAGCTTTTGTGGGAGAAAATCCCACTTTATCTTCAAAGCGTCTGACAAAGTGGGATTTTCTCCCACAAAAGCTCATGTGATAAATAAATAGGTTAGTCTTTAAGTGCCACAAGACTCCTTGCTTTTTTTACCAGTATGAGCCTGGCTATTCCATAAAACACCCCTACACTGCCTCTCCAATGTCTTAGTACCAGGGAGTTCTTTCTACAGGGTGTGTGTCTTGCTAGTCCTTGCTTGTCACCAGGAGCCAGGCACAATGCATATTTACCTCTACTTCTGTCTAGGCTGTATTTAAAATAGAGGTCCAGTTTACCGGTAATTCAAAAGTGAATTTGACCAACTGTTTCTATGCAAAGTATTTTTTTCTTTGTAAAATATTTTAATGTTAAGAGTACTGTATAGACTTCATTTTTATTAAATATGTGGGTAATGTAATCAATACATAGAAAAGAGAAATTAAGAAAATATATAGATGTCTTAAGCTACTGATATGTTAATATACAGTCTCCTTACATTAAAAATTAGGCAGTTAGAAACCAAAAATCAGATACACTGAACATCGTGGGGGGGAAAAAAAAAGCTTCCAGTATGTTATATGAAAAGGGTGGCTTAGTCCTCCGTAAGTGATACAAATTATTGTGACACAGTATCTGTTGAGAAATGTTTTTATGCAAGACATAATATCCATTGCTTTGTTTTTGTTGTCATGGTTCTCTTCATACTAATGGAATTTTTGATTGGGCTTTTCTTTTAGCTCTACTTCAAAACATCTCATTTGTATTTTGAGTGCTGACCAAGGGTAGAAGGTGAATGCTTTAATAAAGTGAAACAAGCTAGTGCTTTGCGATTGTAAATAGTGAGTTGGGGAGGCGGTGTCTGGAGGTAAGTTTGGTTACTAAAGGCTTTTTGCCTCAGTGCCTATTACAAAATATCTGTAACAGAAATCTAAACAGAGGTCAACACTTAAGTCCTTATACTTGTGTAGTACACAGCAGCAGGCACAAGGCTATTATACTTTAAGGCAAGTGCAAGGACTTGCCTGGTTGTAAGTATGTTTAAGCAGTAGGGCTCAGTCCTGCAAGTTGCTGAGACTGCAGTCTGTTGGCTTTTAAGTATATGCTTAGCCTTATGTGTGAGTTTTCCCACAGACTAGACTAACACGGCTATCCCTTTTGAAATTCACATGCTTACAGTCTCACTTTTGTTGTCTCAAGACTAGAGTGCTCAGCGGACATTGCTCTTCCAGGGAGAGAGATGTTGTAGTAATTCTGAAACCTAGGTATTCACATCCCCACTTGGACGACCCCACTTCCCCTTCCCCAGGCCTTGCTCATTACTTTTTACCTGTCCTTATATACGCAACACTCATATTTTCCATGCAGGCCTGAGCCCAGTAATTCATCAGTTGTGTTTGAAATTTCATCTTAAAACACTAAAACATCAAACAGGGCTTCCTCCCTTTTACATAATTGAGCACTTAAACACATATATTAACCATATATTTTGTTTATAAAATTACATATAAACCTAAGGCTGTACATATTTGTTCATCTCAGGCAAACAAACAGGGAGTTGGGTGGCTCTTTTAAAGACTAACAAATTTATTTATTGCATGAACTTTTGTGGGAGAAAATCCCACTTTGTCAGACCCTTTGAAGATGGGGGAACCTACAGAATGGGGGGAAAATACATGCCAGGAAGTCTAAGTCACAGGATCAGGTCACACCTGTAACAGCAAATCAAAGCAGTTGTTAAGATTCAAACACTGGGGACCAGCATATAGAGGAAGGTATGGTCAAAATCATCTGTTGTAATGGGAAAAGAATCCACAGTCCCTATTCAGTCCTGAATTCACAGAGTTAATCTTCAATCTCCCTTCAAACTTCAGTCGCCCTGCTCACTCCACTGATGATTTGTTAATAGCTGTGCTCAAATAAATGGATAACAAATTAGGACGCTTCAAGGAGAAACTGCAGAATTGGAATTTATATGCAAATTTGACTCTGAATTCAGGCCTGAACAGGGACAATGGATTCTTTCCCCACTACAACAGGTGATTTGACTTTACCATCCCTGTAGTGTTTGAATCTTAACAACTACTTTGATTTGCTATACAGTATGATCTGATCCTATGACACACTTCCCTGCATCTGTTTAGTTCCCATTCTGTAAATTCTCCATGTACAAAGTGTCTGCCTGATGAAGTGGGATTTTCTCCCACAAAAGCTCATGTGATAAATAAATTTGTTTATTCTTTAAAAGTGCTACCAGCCTCCTTGTTCGTTTTGCTGGGCTAGACTAACACGGCTACCCCTTTGGAACTTTGCTCATCTGAAGGTTTTTCTATGTTCTATAACACTGCTATGGCACATCTCAAGTTGAAAATCAAACCTCTTTCAAAGGAGAATGAAGAAGAAAAAATCTAAATGAATTTTCCTCCAGGAAGAAAAATCAGATGGAATAAGAATTTTTCAGGACCTATTAATAAGTAAATAGTACATATTCTTCTCAGATAAAGACATAAAGTCTTTTGACATAAAAATCTATTTAGCAACATTGCTTCCAGATATCTCTGTTAAATAACCCAGAGAAAGCATGTGTATATTTATTGCTACTAATTTTTCCTTAACCGAACAACATCTAATAGTCTACATCAGTCTCTCAAACTTAAATCATCATGAGGGCTGCATGAGGACTAGTACGTGAGCCCGAGGGCTGCAAACCTTTTCATACAACGATATTGCAAATATCGGTAACAATAGTGTTGTTGTGGGCCACAGGAAATAGCTTTCAGGGCCCCAGGCTGTGAGAGAAAAAAGAACATCCTTCAAATAATGCTTACAGAAAAGCCCCACGAAAGCTTATATGATAAATAAATTTGTTAGTCTTTAAAAGGGACACTAGACTCCTTATTTGTTTCATGGAACTAGACCCTTTGGAACTTGCCTACAGGAAAGTCTTTGTCTTAACAAAAAGTAGCTTTTACATTAGTAAGATTTCATAAAAAGATAATGTGAAGCAGACTCATCCAGCTGTCAGTCAGTGCCAATGAGGGAAAGCACACAGGAAATGAGTTGCACTTAGTGAATGTTATTAATTTACTCACCAGGAATAAGACAAAACAAACAACCCCAAACTACTAATTTCTGAAAGCATATTAATATTTGGGAAGGGAATGTAGTTTTCAGGTACCTGTGTAGAGATTTTTTTTTCCACTGAAAAAGATAATTTAGGGGCAAACAAAATTATAACCACGTCCTTCCCTTGGGTCACCTCCTTGTCAACCTCCTCCTGGCCCTCGCAAAAGTGGCCATCTATAAGACTAGGGAGAGGAGGTTGGCAGAGGGGAGTGTCTGTGACTGTGGAGCCTATTTCCAGTCTCTTGTTTGCTCACGTCTCTGGGCGGTGTCTGCTGGCTCCCTCGACACCTGGAGGGAGCAGTGGGTGTTGTCTGGGATTCCCTGCTCAGTGTCCCCTTCCAGGTCCCTCATTTTAAACCAATGACCTTCACACCCATCCCTGCTTTTGCATTAGTTGTCCCCTGGAATTAGTTAGATGTGGGTTCAATTTCTCCTCCCCTTAGGCTGGGGGTGGGGTTTTAGTTGTGGGTGGGGTTGCGCCTGCCCACTTCCCAATAATCCAAATAGGATCTGAGGAACCCTCAGTAAGGCCTATGTTAATACCAGCTGGGAGTGAGACTACGATAAAGCCCTATTAGTCACACTTTAGTTAAGCCTATGAATCACTCACCTTGCTGAATTCAGACACTCCAGAAGGGCTGAATGGCAAGAATATTGAAACAATAACCTATTGAAGTCACTGAGGGCAAGATTGTAGTTCATGTCACACAGCTATGCAGAGGATTCGAGGGATGCAAAGTGCCTTCCTTACTCTCTTGTTAAGGCTACTTGCATAGCATATCACTCCTTTTTCGTTCAGCAGGCGGGTAGGAGACGGGTTCTGTTCTCTCCCCATTCCCCACAGAGCAGTGGAGTTGGCAGGAAAGGAATTAATACTACCTCCTTGCTCTGCTCCTGGGGTAGCACAGCTGTGATAATCATGATCTGGTCCTCTGTTAGATCTTCCCAACCATTTCTCTCCACCCCCCCCTGCCCCCAGTTTTATGCATTTATAGTTACACATTTAAAATAGGTGTTATACAGACACATTACATATGTAAGTGAAATATTTCAACTGGAAGATCTAGCAGATATCATAAGGCTGGGGGGGGCAGAGGGGGATTAATTGGATACTAACGTGATCAAATTTGCAAGACTACTTTTCTGCCCTTCTCTCTGATACAAAACACTCAAGTGTTCTGTGTCAGAGAGGATAGTGGTGAACCAGGAAGATGGTGGTAAATGCTAGATGAGAATGGAAGCTGTGAATCTGATAGCTATAGCCCTGCAGGGGCTTAACACACACTTTCTAATTTATCAAGTAGGTTTTGATATTTCACTAGTAGTTTCATGGTTTAGTGCTGGCATTAAACCACATCTATCACTGTTAGACTGTTTGTACAAGAAAGTAATGATGTGCCAGAGCAGGAATTAAAAAGTATCACTGAAATACTTTTGTATTAGGCAAACATTGTTCACCTTGTTAATGAGATAAACCTGGCTCTTATACAGCACTTTTCAACCACAGGTCCCAAAGAAACTTACAAAGTAAGTTGGTATTATCCCCATTTTACAGATGCAGAAACTGAGACATATGAGCGACAGTCACTTGCCCACACTCACCCAACAAAGCAATGACTGAGCCAGAAAATGAACCTAGGTATGGGCTGATGCACTGATTTCCTAGACCAAAAATAAAATGGTCAGATAGCCATGAGTCAGTGGGGGGGGGGGGTTGTCCCTTTTTTTCCAGGAACCTCTTTAAGGAAATGTATAAAGAGCTAAAACAGAACAAAATCAGGAAAAGCAAACAAAAGCAGCAACTATAATTTACAGTATCTATTAATTATTATTTTGTACCTTGCTGCCTCACACATGGTTGTGTACAATTGTGCTTGGTGCTATAAATACAGACAGTGAGAAACAAAAAAAAAAAAGAGGAGTCCATGCAAGATTTCCATAGAGAGTTCAACAATTTCCACTCCACAATCAAATTGAGGCTGGAACACTTCACACAGGAGATCCACTTTCTGGATACTACAGTACAAATGAGGGATGGACACATCAACAGCACTCTATACTGAAAACTGACTGATCAGTATAGTTATCTACATCCCTTGAGCTTCCATCCTAAATACACCACATTATCCATTGTTTACAGCCAAGCCCTAAAACCTACCCACATTTGCTCTGATTCCCCCAGACAGAGACAGACATCTTCAGGATCTCTATCAAGCTTTCTTAAAACTACGGGACCCACCTGGGGAAGTAAAGAAACAGATTGACAGAGCCAGATGGGTACCCCGCAGTTGTCTACTACAAGAAAGGCCCACAAAAGAAATAGCCGTGTTAGTCTAGTCCAGTGGAAAAACAACAAGGAGTTGTGTGGCACTTTAAGACTAACAGATTTATTTTTTGCATGAGCTTTCGTGGGAGAAGATCCCACTTCCTCAGATGCTTCGAAGATGGGTGAACTTACAGAAAGGAATGAAACTAAATGCAAGGGGGTGTGACCTGATCTTATCTTCTCCTATGAAAGCTCATGCAAAAAATAAATCTGTTAGTCTTAAAGTGCCACACAACTCCTTGTTGTTTTTCCAAAAAAGAAAACAATAGAACGCCACTGGTCACCACATACAACCCTCAAGTCAGACCTGTACAACAGATCAATTAAGGACCTACAGCCTATTTTAAAAGATGACCCCTCAATCTCTACAGTCTTGGGAGACAGACCTCTCCTCACCTACAGACAATCCCCGAACCTTAAACAGATGCTCACCAGCAACTAGAGACCTAACAACAGAAACATTAAAGCAGGCACATATCCCCGCAACAAACCACACTGCCAACTTTGTCCACACATCTGCACTGCAGACACCATCATAGGGCCTAATCAAGCCAGCTACTCCATCAAAGGATCCTTCACCTGCGCAACCACTAATGTGATTTATGCCATTGTGTGCCAGAAACTCACCCACACCTTATATATTGGACAAACAGGACAGTCCCTATACAGAAGAAGAAATGGGCACAAAACTGACATCAGAAATCACAACACAAACAAAGTTGCTGAGCACTTCCATCTTCCTAATCAGTCCATTAATGCTTTGTTAATGATGGTCAGGGGCATCACTGCCCTGGGGAATGACCCAGGGCATGGGATCCCGGATCTCCAGCCTGATCCGGCCAGAGACCAGGAGAGGCGGGCCCTGCCAGGACCTGGGGCACTGGCACCAGCGTTTGGGGCATGGGATGATGGTACTCAAGAAAATCAATAGGACATCAAGACTTCAAAGAGAAACAGCTGAAATTGAAGTAATATGGAAATTAGATTGTGTGAAGGCAGGACTGAATTGTGACTATGGATTCTTTTCACATTAAAACAGGTAATTTGACTTCACTCTCTCTCTGTGTGCTGTTTCCTAGAGTTTGAACCCTTACAAATGCTCTGATTTGCTGTTACAGTATGACCTGATCCCATGTCTTACACTCCCCTGTATTTATTTTCATCCCATTCTGTAAGTTCCCCCTCTTCAAAGCATCTGATGAACTGGGATTTTCTCCCATGAAAGCTCATGTGATAAATAAATGTTAGTCTTTAAGTGCCACAAGACTCCTTGCTTTTTTTGCTTTACTAGACTAACATAGCTACTACCCCTTTGGAACATAGTGAGAAACAGTTCCTGCACTAAAGTGTTTACCTTTTGAAGTTAAGAGTGAGACAAAGGAAGCTGGGGGTGGGGACAGGGAAGGATGTCCCAGAGGTAAAGTGACTATATCAAGGGTACACATAAGTTCAGTGGCACAGCCCTGAATAAACTACAGTCAAGAGACTCCCAGTGCAATGACTTCTCCTCTAAATTATACTGCCTTAGAATATTACAGGAAGAAAGCCACTGTTAGAAGAAAAGGGCATGTCAACATTCAGGTCACCACTCCCTGATTCCCAGTCACTGAGCCTTAGTGTAAGAGAGACCTTTGCAAGCATTACACCAGAACAGCCTTACACTCAAATGTGGGGAGTTTGGCCGTACAAATTTCTGGCTGCTTTATGTTCTCTTTACATTGTCGAAATGGCACAAAGGAAACTTAGAGAACTGAGGGATCTAATCATAAAATTTTACAAAGAAAAATTTGACTTAATTTTATGGTTTTATTGGAGTTTTGCAAAAAGGCACCTAGTTCAAAGAGAGAAAATTTAGCAACCAATTCCCTACTGATATAAAGGCCAGATAAACTGCAAATCAGCAGAGAAACACAGATGTGTCTTTTGCCTTAGCAACAGACTGCTGTTGAGATCAGTTAGTCTTACTTTCATGGAGGAAGATACTGATGTCTACAAGCAAAACCAGCTTTGAGCAGGGGCAAAAAAAAACCCAAAACAACCTTTGAAAAAAAAGTGGAAGGTAAGGAAGAAAAAAACTCTAAGAGAAAACTTTTTCAATATTGCAGCTTCAATGTGGGGGAAATAAAATGAGAAAGTGCAGGATGCTCTTGGGCTGTTGCTTTGTAATGAGATGGTAAATTCAGTTTGCTTGCTACTGAAAGGGCTGTCACTGAGTAATTAAATTGTGACTCCCTTTCATTTGGGCCAAGGAACCCCAGTCCTAAATTACTACCAGCAAGTATTCTTCCCCTGCTAGCATATTTCTAGTTTGTTGTATTATTTCTTGTGTGTTAGTGCCGTTTGCTTAACCATCTCTCCCAACCTGCCAAGGCTGAAACATGGAATGCAGTATGTGACAAATCCCAGAGTGAGGGGGACAAAATATTATTCACACAGGAAACCTGAATGAATCTGGGATTCATTTCTGAAATAAGTCTTTCTATAGTCTCAATTGCATGATTTTTTATTCTGATTAATATAATATTCAACAACAAAAGTGAGGGAACATCAAATTTATGTGGAATGTAGGTATATGAATGTAGAAATATAGGGAATGTAGTAATGTAGGGAATAAAATGAATGTTGGCCCTTGAAATGAGAGACCGCTTTATAGTGAGTTCATCTAGATCTTTTCAACTCTCATCTTGTATGTAATCATTCTCTTTCTCTGCTTTTGTCTCATGTTGTACCACTACTGAATCATATCAATAGTGCTGATCTGTGACACAGCCGTGAAAGTTTATTTTAGAAAAGAAAGAGGGTTTGATTCTATCTGCAGCTGTGGTAGGGTAACAGCTTCTTCTTATGGAGAATGACTCCTTTTTAATTGCCTAGAACTCAGTAGTCACATTTATGATTTGTCACTTTCTCCAGGGATTCTGGAAGAAAATATTTCAAAATTTAAAAAATTTAAACTAGTGTTGGCTATGTTTCTAGTTTTTTATATAGAAAATACTTGAAATGTAGGCACTTTTCTCATTACTTATTTTTTCACTAGGGCTATGTCTACACTGACCAATTAGTCTGGATTAAGCAGCCTTAATCCAGACTAATTTGATCCCTGTCTACACTAGGTTTTGCCTAGTTCAAACTAAAAAAAATTTTTAGTTAGAACTAAGCAAAGCCTAGTTCAAACCAGTTAGTGGCACTTAAAGGCTAACAAATTTATTTATTGCATGAGCTTTCATGGGAGAAAATCCCACTTCAGCAAATCAAAACAGTTGTAAAGATTCAAACACTGGGGAACAGGATACAGAGGAAGATCAGGTCAAATCACCTGTTGTAATGAGAGAAAAATCCAATGTCCCTATTAAGTCCTGAAGCGATGCAACTGAATTTGCAATTAAATTCAATCTCAGCAGTTTCTCTTTGAAGCCTTAATCTGGTATTCACCTGTCTGAGCAGTGCAATTAGCAAATCATTAATGGAGTGACAATGCAGGTTGAAATGCTGACCCACTGGTTTTAGAATGTTGTGAAGTCTGATGTCAGATTTATGCCCATTTATTCTTTTGTGCAGGGACAGTCCTGTTTGTCCAGTATATAAGGTGGGGGTATTTATGGCACATGATGGCATAAGTCACTGTGGTGGATGAGCAGGTGAATGAGCCTTTAATGGAGTAGCTGGTTTCATTAAGTGCTGGGATGGTAACTTTTGTGCAGATATGTGGGCAAAGTTGGCAGTGTGGTTTGTTACAGGGATGTGTGCCTGCTTTAATGGATCTGTTGTTAAGTCTGTAGTTGCTGTTAAGTATCTGTTTAATATTGGTTGGGTCTGTCTGCAAGCGAGGAGAGGTCTGCCTCCCAAAGCTTGAGAGAGTGAGGGATCATCTTGTAGAATAGGCTGTAGATCCCTGAGGATGTGCTGTAGCAGTCTGACTTTGGGGTTGTAGGTGATGATTAGAGGTGTTTCATTGTCTTCTTTCTTGGGCTTCTCCTGTAGTAGTTGACTTCGGGGTATCCACCTGGCTTTGTCATTCTGTTTCTTCACTTCTGCAACTTGGTACTGTAGTTTTAAGAATGCTTGATAGAGGTCCTGAATGTGTCTGTCTTGATCTGAGGGATCAGAGCAAATGCAGTTATATCTTAGGGCCTTACTGTAGTCAGTGGATCACGTGGTGTGTTTTGGATGAAAGCTCAAGGGACGTAGGTAACTATACTGATCAGTAGGTTTTTGTTATAGGGTGGTACTTATGTTTCCATTCCTCATTTGTACAGTAGTTTCCAGAAAGTGGATCTCCTGTGTGGAGTGTTCCAGGCTAAGTTTAATAGTGGAGTGGAAATTGTTGAAATCTCTGTGGAAATCTTCAAGGGCATCCCTACCGTGGGTCCAGAAGGTGAAGTTGTCATTAATGTAGCATAGGCAGAGGAGACGTGCTTTGGGATGAAACTTGAGGAGATGGTGTTCTAAGTTGGCCATAAAAATGTTGGCACATTGTGGGGCCTTGCGGGTATCCAGTTCACTGGGGATAGGATCCAGCTGTAAGAGCTTTGTTTCCTCAGGGTCTGTATGCTCATCACCTTGATGAATCAAGATCAAAGAATACTCTTTTCCTAAAGAGGAGTACGAACTGAACAGATGTTAACAAAAAACACAATGTAGTTTAAAGAGTTCGATTAAGCATCCCCTTCTCCCTCAATTATTCAGTCTTCTGTGATGTCCCAATTCTCATTAGTTCTCTGCATTCTCTAGGGCTGGATAAATTTAATGTATTTTCTGCTGCACTGACAAGAGATCAGACTAGTTTGTGCCGAAAAACAGAGATTGTGTAACATACTGTTAAACTGACTGCTTTGAGAACTGTTGAGTTGAAAGAAGGTGCTGAAGGGGAGGATCCACTGGAAAAATGAATTGATAGCTGTGAGAATGTTATGGAGACTAAAGTTACTTGATAACTCATTTTATATCCTGCCTGTGGATGCTATAAATGGAAAACTAGAAATATGAGAGTTTTCTTGATGGACCCCAGTTGTGTCCTTCTTCTCTGGGAATAACGCTAACTAAGTTTATAGCAGTTTCTTGGGAGAAAAAAGGCCTATGGTGTGTCAGTCATTTCCAGATACAGAATTACATAGGCTTGGAGAACAACACTGACTTCAGTGAAAAATGGGTATGAGGATCAGGACATTACCACCTAATTTCTTCCGTGTAGGCGTAGGCACCCCTAGCAGGGGATATCATGGACATTTGCCTGTGACCCATGGGGGGCCATACCATGGCTCCTGATGGGGCTTGTGGGGATGGCGGGGGCCCTGGAGAGGCCAGCTGGGGGGGCCAGGGGTCCTGCAGTGGGGGAGCTGGGGGCTGGTGGGGGCCCTAGTGAGTCCAGCAGGGCCCTGACAGGGGGCATGGGCCTGGTGGGGGCCCCAGCAAAGTCAGTGGAGGGTTGGCAGAGGCCCCAGTGAGGCTGGAAGCGGGGGGCAGGGGCCCAGTGGGGTGTCTCGGGAGGCTTGCAGGGGTCCTGGCAAGGCTGGCAAGGGGGCGAGTGGGGGATGCCATTTTGTTGCCTGGTTACCCAGGTTGGTGAGTAAGTTCCCCATGTCACTCTTTGCAGTCTGCTTTGGGCATAACTCTTTTGGGTAGTTTTGTATTATCTTCAGATTTCGCCTCTCACTGTTTATCCCCTTTCCCAGATTATTTACAAATAAGTTGAACAGCCCTGGTTCCAGTAGAATTCCACGGGTAAGCACACTGTTTACCACTCTTCACTGTGAATAAAACCAAATAAATGTCATCCAACAGGCCTTCTACTGAAAAAAGTAACCACTCTTATTTAGAGCCAGAAGTACCAGTCAGAAACTTAAAAAGGGAGAAAAATTTCTAGAAACTCTTTCAAATCTCTTTATTTATAATTTCCAAAGGGGCATCTGTGTTAGTTAAGTTCAGTAAAACAAACAAGGAGTCCTGTGACACTTAAAGACTAACAAATTTATTTATAATAATGTTTATACTATTTACTCCTTGAGAACACTATAAATAAATTTGTTAGTCTTTATTTATAATGTTATCAGTGAATAAATATTTACTGGCCTATAATAGTATTAACTAATTTTGACTGCTTTCCTTTCATATCCTGCCTTCAGACAAAGACCCACAGATCTTTGAGTGGAATTTCTAGCACTTATGCTCACACAAAAGGCATCCATTCTGCCACTTCTACAGAGCAATCTTTACCACACTAAAGCTGGCATTTACTACATATCTTCAAAAAGCTGAAATGCTTGTTGCAGCAATAGCTCCCAAACTGGCTATCACTTGGAATGCAAACATCCTGCTTAATTTCCAGGGTGTACGAAATTCACTCATTCAACGGCTAAAGTGACTTTAGTTTTAGCACTAACTCTTCAATCCAGATGTTCAGATTTTCATATATGCACTTTGGCTGATTTGTACTCTCTCAGAGGCTTTCATAGGAAAAGATAAAAACTAAAAGCCAGAAGAGATAAATATCTTATTTGACAAGGATGACCTGTATTTATGGCACTCTATGCTTAGACTTGGATCTGGATAAGATAGCTCCCTTAAACAGAACATACATGATGATTTATCATAATTAGTCCTTCCTATCAACCTACCCACACACTCTTATTGGCCAGGTCTTTTACACATCTTACTAATAAATAGCTAATGAATGAGATGCCCAAGAGCCTTTTAATGATTTTTTTCTTTTTTTTTGGTTTGGTGTTTTTTTAGCCAGTGCAGCCACCACTTTAGCCCAAGGACATAGACTTCAGTAGTTCTTTTTAAGTCTCCCATTTCATTTATGAATAGAATTTTTTTTTTGGTGCTTAATATTCAACTCTTAGAATATAATGTCCTTATTTTCAGCCACAACAGAAAGGAAAAGCTGTTTTAAATTTCCCTTAATATTTTTAAAAAGATAAAAAAAAACCCAAAAAAAGTTATTTAAATGATTAAGAAAAAAATAATTTAGCAAATGAAAAGTCGGTAGCCTTTTATATGTATTTAGATACTTTTTAGACAAACAGTTTGTTCAAAATATGTTGACTGGTTGTAAACAGAACTTCTCTTACCTTGTTGCAGCACACCTGTGCAGTTGCTTCACTGCCACTAATACAGCAACTAGAGTGTTATCCATCCCTTTCACGGGGTAGCTAAACTTGTGAACTGACAATAGCCACTCCTCTGTCCCAACATAAACCACTCATTCCGCCAGACTCACTTTCTGTTTTAATATGGAGAGAGGAATGTTGATGTACAGCATTTCTATGGCCTCCCTCACTATATGATGGAACCATTAAGAGTCTTCTGCTTCTCAAATTTTCCATGTCCTGTAGAGTGGCTGCACCATTTTGACCTTGTTGATGTCGTGAACCTTGGCTGTAATTACTATTGCAGAAGTGCATACGCTATAAGATTATCAGATGTTTTCATATATGAACAGAACTTTTTAAAAAATCTCATTCTCTTCCATTCCAAAAGACAAAAAGTATATCTGTGGCTCCCCTTGGGCACAAGGGAGCTGACACAGTGGAGGATTGCATTTAGTTTGTAGAATGTGCTTGTTTGATTTTGTCTTTTGTTCACATTACCTTTTGGTGTCATCACATTTTCTCTGTGAGGGTGTTCATATTGATGCCAACCAACTGCAATAATCTGATCAATTCTCACTGCCATTGGCAAATCAAATTCACTGCAAATCAAATTATCAGTGGCAAATCAATTCTCACTGCAATGTCAGTGGCAAATGTAAAATTGGTGCTTGGATCATTTGAACATTGTCAAAAATAGTGGAAGTTATCTTCCTTGTGAAGAAGTTGAAAAGTATGAACATTAATATCTGCACTTTATCTGACATGTGCTGGCCAGGAAGCAATGAGAAGAAAGTTGAGGACTATGCATTTTTGGTCTCAAGTTACCCTGACAAGTAGCTTTAAACTGGGTTGGCCATTTTACTTTCACTAGTGCCTGACAAGTATTGCAGGTTGTAGGTGATTAATGAATGACTTTTCAGTGTCTGATTCCATATTGACTGTGGGTATCTTACTATCACCTCAATGTATGGTTTCACCAACACCAAGGCCAACAATGTAGCCACACATAATTATTACCAGCAACTGCAGTCAATCCTTAATGAAAATCTGAGAAGAGATGTTATCATAATCTTGGGCAACTTTAGTATGAAGATAGGAAAGGATAATGCAACCTAAGCAAGCACTCTTGGGAAGTTTGGTATTAGATAAAGCGACAGAAAAGGGCAGCAAGTGAGGAAATTTGCTGCTGAAAATGACATCGTAGCTGGGCTGTATGTCCCAAACTGCTTGAATCTGCCAAACAGAATGTTAGGAAAGAAAATGGCAGGAAACCCTCTAAAGGTGTTGAATTTCTTGAAAGGCAACTTTTATTTGTAAGATTACCAAATGGTGGCAGTTAAGGAAAATTTAGCAGCCAACAGTTTAAAAATAATTCCCTTCACCATCCCCCCCAAAACACCCCACATGCCAACTATATAGGTTTTAGAAAGTTGTCCCCCCAACTTTAGCATCACCCTATATGTTGATTATACAGCTCTTAGCATGTCATCCTTCTATCCCCTCCTGAGTGGCACCCTATGTGCAGATCACTCCTAAACATAACCCCTCCACCAAAAGAGAGTGACAAATAAGAAAAAGCAAAACTGACATCCAAGGAAGTGGATGCAGAAGACAAGAAGGAGACCAATGTAAGGAGGAGGGGGGGGAGGCCAGCAGTAAACATCATCAACAAGGCAGAGATGTGACCAGGCTAACTTAATCCCCACTTTACACTCATAACCAAAAGCTAATCCTTTGCCAGGACAGAGCAGAAGGACCTTTTTGATGAAACTAGAGAGATTTTATTAGACGATTATGTAAGTAAGGAATGCATGGATCTGTATGCAAGTAAATTTGAGTGTCTGCAGTTTGAGTGAAAGTTTGGCTTTCTACCCATACAGCAACACTGCTGAATGTTATTTAGTTATTCAAAGTTTTATAGTGGTAAGTATAGTAAAGAGGTAAGTGTTTTATTGTTTACATTTTTACCTTGTATTAAGTTAAGTACCATATACATTATAATATGTGTACCAAATTAAATGTTAAAGTAGATAGAAAAGTAGTACCATATATAGTGTAATAACTGCAGCAAGTTAAATCTTTGCAAAATTCATAGTTTAACTTCAATGATTTTCTGTTTTGAATCTTATTGTAGTAGTTATTATTTTGAATAAATAAGACACTTGTTTTTGAAGAATATATTGGTCTTAGTGTCAGTTCTTGATTGGAAAGCTTATTCATATTTCTTTAGTTTTATTAAGAACCATTAGCCAGACAGATCATGTAAAAGATTTTATCCCAGAGATTTCTTGAGTTACTTCCTAAACAGAAGAAGGTTGGTCTTTAGTAAACAACTTCCGTGTTCTGGGGTAACAACATGGTGATCTGTGATTTTTTTTTCTTCTACCAGCAGACCCAGTATAGCTGCGTATAAGCCCCGTATAGCTCAGATGGTTTCACTAGCCTTGTTATTGGTCATGTCCTTGTTAACAATCACTGAAAGTCAATGGCCACTGAAGTTCACAGAGATGCTGAATTTGACACTGACCATTAGCTTCTGCTGACAAAGTGAGCCTCCAGCTTCAAAGACAAATAGCTAATGGTCCAAAATTAGTCAGTGCAGCCAAAAACACTTATTACAGCCAAGTTATCAGATGACTTTCTTCTGTTTTGACTGCTTTCGGCCATCAAAGCCTTAGAGACAGAAGACTCATTTCTTTGGTCATTTAATGAAAAATAACATTGTTTCAAGTAATCAGCGCTGACTGCTTCCAGCTCAGTGGTGGGTAATCAGTTCTTCAAATGTCAATCCTGGATCAGTGAAGAAACACAGGAGTTGGATCTAAGAAAAAAATGAGGCTACAGTTTGAGTTTTCAATGACACGGTAATTATTTGCTCAATAGATTTGACTTTGGAACACCATAAAGTAATTGTGTAAGATAGATGAGGAATACTGGTGATCAACTAAAGCAGCCATTTTAAAAAAGACAGCCACCAGACTAGATCTTTGTGCCCTTTATTCCACTTTGCAGTTTTTGTAGGGAAGGTGTAACCAGCTTATCCAGTAGAGAATAAAAATGACAGCATCAGGCAGAGTCTGCAGGATCAGCTGCATCAGAAGGAAGATCATGTCAAGAAATTTTAAAATTATTTATCACCCAACAGTCCCTCTTCCATTTCAAAAGGAGCAGGAAATTCTAGTAAAGCCCTCTTTCTTCAATCAAGAGAAGATCTACATGGCAGTCCCTAAGGGAACCAGAGGTTTGTAACATTAACCCTGACTTGTGGTTTATGAGAGTATTGCTGTTCCAGGATTGCATAGGCTCTTCTGACATACTTATACCTAAAGCCTGGAAGAAGGGATTTATTTTGGCGCAATTCAAAAAGGGCAACAAAGAGAAATGTAGAAAAATTACTCTCTTGGATCCGAGGAAAGTCTTTGCTTTTGTTTTAATACCTTGAATCAGTGATGCTCTTGTGGCTAAGATCACAGTTTTCAATGGCACTTTAGACCTCGCCATTCTGCTGTTGACCAGATATTTACCCAGAGACACTTTTATGACAAGATGCCTGAATTTAGTAAGCCAGAAGCAGTGCTTTTTATAGACTTCTGGCAGCCCTTTGAGTCATTGCATCAAAGAAGTTTGGGGAATCTAATGTAGTCAATTGGCATCCTGGAAAGATAACAGAGTTCTGTAACAGAATGGAAAACAGCATCTGACTCAATGACAGTTACATTGGCATGGTTTCTTATTAACTGGGATTCAGCAAGGCTGTCTTATCACCATCATTGTTTAATATACTATTGACTTGTTGATGGATAAGATGAAGAAACAGATGGTGGTGGTGTTGAACTCATCATCCTAATGATCTGAGCACCTCAGTTGGGCTCAATTTAATGTTTGCAGAAGTAAAACTGAAAGACTCACTGACTTCAGTGAGCATCAGATTAGGTCCCTGAGGTGCAAATCCACCACAGTTTTAATAACAATTAAAAAAAAAAAACCTCTTTGTTCTATCCACAAGAAAACTGCACCCTAAGCAATGTTGAACAAAAGGGAACTGTAGTGCTTGTCATGTTGTGCTGTAATATTTGAAGACACTATATAATCTCTGGATAAGGATTATGTAGGGTGCTACTATGTTGGTGAACCTTGCTAGGTCCTGATCCTACAAACTGATCTTTTACCCTATTGGTTTCATCACAACTCCATGTAAAAGTAAGAGTTGGTACTTGCAGACCACCTGGCAGCCCTGTTTTAATTTAGCACCTCACTTGGTACACTAATACCATGCTGACCCTTTAAAATGACAAGCAAGCTATTCTAGCTTTTCATTTCCTTTTTCTTTTTCATGCACCTTTACATTCCACCTTAAAGCTGTGTAAAAGAATGTGCTGAAATACATTAGCAAAGCTGTCTCTGTGATAGTTCATCCCACGTTCCAGATCAAGACATTTAGATAAGCTTCTGATGAGCTTATTTTTATCCAACCCTCTGTACCCATTCAGGTTAAGTTATCAGTAGTTAGCTCACTAAAGAGATGATGCTTTTATTAGTCTTCATTTAAGTATCTGCCATTTTCAGGACATGGATGATTGTTTTCATATTTGGCAGATTGGTTTTTTATCATAGATATTTTGCTAAAATACCTGTAATAGTTCTGGCATCATATCACTTCTATGAAGAAGGTGTTGTTATTTATTATTTCTGTCACACCAGCTTTGTGTTTCTTATTTTACAGCTGGTTATTAAATAGATCTGGTCAACATTTTTTGAATTTTCAATGACATTTATTCAAACTTTTTTTTGCAAATAAAATAAAATAAAAATGTGACATTTTGATTAACTTTTTGGAAGGTTAAACTGGAGCTTTTTTCAGTTCACATGAGTATGAAAAAAAAGTCCCTGCACTATAGAGCTTTCAAGCCAAAGAGACATCATACAAAGGTTAGATTCTAGAACAACAAAAAGCAGAGGTCAGTTTGTGTTTGGAGTTACACTTTAATACCACCTAATAGAATCTATCCACAGTCCCATTGTTATTTGTTTAGTACTGCTTATGCTGTGCAAAACAAACACAAAGTGGCCCTGAAAGAGGCAACTTCAAGGTTCTCTATTTTATAGCCCCTCATCAGCCCAGTATTGGAAGAATGCAAAGATGCTTCACATCGTTTCTTTCCTTTCGCATCCCTGGTCTCAGCTGCCAGCCATAAACTCAGTGTAGCTGAGAAGCAAGTCTGATGTCTTTAAAATATGAATACCTTATAGAAATCACAGACAATTAACCATGGTGGTGTGAGTAAAACCCATTAAAAAATCTGGGTGCAATGGTCATCGGGCTTGAAATGAATGTATAACGTTGAGCAGTGTGATCTACATCATTTTGGTTAGATAATCTTCCTTTGAAATGTAGAGTTTTTTACCTGCTATTCAGTGGAGTGTCAGACTAATTTATAGTACATTATTTTCATAGATTCATAGATTTTAAGGTCAGAAAGGATCAATGTGATCATCTGAACCTCCTGCCAACTCCTGCAATAGACACCTAACCTATGATTGAGTCATTGATGTCCCCAAATCATGATTTAAGGATTTCAAGGTACAGAGAAACCACTGGTAAGTGACCCATGCCCAATGCTACAGGGGAAGGCGAAAACCCCCTAGGGCTCCTGCCAATCTGCCTTGAGGGAAATTCTCCTCCTGACCCCACATATGGTGATCAACTAATCCCTAAGCATGTGGGCAAGACGTACCAGGCAGACACCTTCCATCAACTCAGAACGCAGCCCACCTATCATCCCATTGGCACAAGCCATTGACATATTTATCACTACTAGTCAAAGACCAGTTGATTAGATTACTAAATTAGGCAGTCCTACTGTACCACCCCCTCTTTAAATTTATCTGGCTCAGTTTTGAAGCCAGCTAGATTTTTTTTTTGCCCCCACTGCTCCCTTCAGGTTATTCCAGAACTTTACTCCTCTGATGGTTAGAAACCTATGTCTAATTTCGAGTCTAAACTTCTCGTGGGCCAGTTTATATCCATTTGTTCTTATGTCCACACTGGTGTTGAACTTAAATAATTCCCCTCTCTCCCTGGTATATATCCCTCTTATACATTTGTAAAGAGCAAGCATATCTTCCCTCCTTTCTTTTGATTAGGTTAAATATCCCAATCTTTATAAGTTTTCTCTCATATGGCATTTTTTCCATTCCTAGGATCATCCTAGTAATCCTTCTCTGCCCCTGTTCCAGTTTGAATTCATCTTTCCTAAACATGGTGGACCAGAATTGCCAAAAGTATTCCATATGAGGTCTCACTAGTGCCTTGTATAATAATACTAATACCTCTCTGTTTCTACTGGAAATACCTTATTTGATGCATCCTAGGAGCACATTTGCTTTTTTTCAGAGCCAAGTCACATGGACAGCTCATAGTCATCCTGTGACCAGCTAATACTCCCATGTCTTTCTCCTCCTCTGTCACTTCCAGTTGATGCATTTCAAGCTTATAGCAGAAATTTCTATTAGTCCCTAAGTGCATGACCTTGCACTTATCACTACTAAATTTCATCCTATTTCTATTACTTCAATCTGTCCCAGGTGTTGCTGAGCTCAATGACATGAACAGGCAGCAGGTTTGATACAAAGAAGAGGAAATACTTTGTCACACAACTAGTCTGTGGAGTTCATTGTAAAGGATTGGTGTGATGACAAAAAGTATAACTAGGTTCAGAAAGAACTGGATAAGTTAATGGAGAATGGGTCCATCAATGGCTATTAGATAAGATAGTCAGGGATGCAACCCTGTGATTGGGATAACCCTAAACTTCTGACAGCCAGAAGCTAGGAGTGGAAGTCGGGATGGATCACTCCATAAATTACCTGTTCTACATATTCATTCTGAAGCTCTGGTATAGGTCACCAGAGACAGGATACTGGGCAAGATGGAATATGTTCTGGCCCAGTATGTGAACTCTTAATGTTCTTACTTCAAACTAGAATAGCTTGCTTGTCATTTAAAAGGGTCAGCATGGTATTAGTGTACCAAGTGAGGTGCTAAATTATGAAGAACTTTTATTATACACCCCTTTGCCTCCCTTTCCTGCACCTCAGTTGAACCCATTGCTGAAATATCAGCTAGAATTCTGTCTCTTCAGGACTTTTTGGAATGCTTAATTGAGTCATATCCCAAGGCTATTGTATTTAAAACCATATGTAGCTGGAAATAAAAACTTCCAGTTTGCTTCAAAGAGAGGGAATACCACCTTAACAAACACTTATTTCATGACCCACACATGTTGAAATCTAGTTTGTCAGCAAATACTTCCCCCAAATTTTTCATCTTGCTCTATCCAGTCCATTTGTTCGTTCACTCCTGTATATATAATGTCTTCTCCCCCTCCAGACCTTGAGCTGTTAGTAGCTTATGTCTCAGACTGTGAATATGTGAGCTATAATGAGGGGCCATTGCCTCTCTCAGAGACAGAAAGTGCACAACCACCCCCCAACCCCTGGTAAGTGGAGCCAGGACAGCCATGACCATCTTTGTGGAAGCAGAAGGGTGGGACAGAAAGTATAAAAGGTGAGTCCTCTAGCTCACTTAGGCTGGAGCTGCTGGAGGAGAAAGAAGTTGCCCAAGCCTGACTGCCGAAGTGCTGGCAACCTGGAGGAACTGCCTGCTGCCTGAAGGACCAAGGAGCTGCTAGATCTTCTGGCTGCCTGGGATACTGAAGAGCTGTTGGTGCTATCACATACTGTTTACCCCAGGGAGATGAATGATGACCCAAAGGCCCAGATACTCCAGGGAAGGGAGGTAGGGAGTAAGCCAGGGAAACCAGACAATAGTCTGGTTGTGCAGTTGTCAGATACCAAGTCAGAGTGCTTCAGTCGGGGACCCCACTGACCCAATGGTGGAAACTTCCAACACAAGTAGGGCTCTGGATTGGGACCTTTTACCTCCTCCTCTGCTGCCAAATTCACTGTTGGTGTGGCAGCTATCTCATCATAGGACAGGAGGCCTGGTGGTGCTCATCCCTGTCTGTGAGCTTGGGGCCATAGACTGCATAATTGTCTTGCCCTCCCTGAGGGCCTGTTTGCTCCACGCCTGCTGAAGGGCCCAGAGTCCAATGACTGCCTGCTTGCTTGACTGCTTGAGCCTTTGAACGCTAATGTTTTCCCCCTTTGAGTTTTTGTCTCTCCAGAAGTGCTGTAGCAAGGCAATGTGACCTCCCTCTGAGACTGACAGGGAGGGATGGCCCAACACTTTAGAGAGACAGCTAAACCTGTCCACTCAATTTCCAAATTTTTAAAACCTACTTTTCATGCCTAGTAACTATATAACGTCTTGAGGATGTTTCTGCACACTTCTAGCTAAGCTCTCACTTGCACCTGTTCACTGCATGTGTCCAGACATTCATAATTAAAGAAAATTCCTTTCCTCCTCTCCATTGTTTCTCTCCTTCTCTTTGGGAAAAAAAATACATGCATTATAGTGTAGCAAGTTACATATTTGTAATGCCTCATGAAGTCTGTAGGTATGGTTGGGCAGGATTCATCACTACCCTATACGTCGTGTTGCAGTTTACATCAGGACAAATTGGACATAAACCATAGTCATTCTCATTTGGGCAATGCTTTTCCTCTTGCTTTGCAATGATATTAAATTATGCTCTGAGACACAGTGCAACGGTGCCACAAGGTGTGAATATTAACTACCTGGTTTACAGGTCTGCTTGCAAAAAATTCAGAAATATTTTTATATTATAAAATGAAGTTCATTGAAATTTTTACAGGTAAAGATCAATTTCTGCAGAATTTTGCATTGGTAAAATCATATTGAACATTTTTTGTGGGCTGAAATTAGTCTCTGTATGTGCCTGAATTGTTGTGATGTCTCTTGGGAGTTGTGGTTCCAGGTTAGTCATGTCCCCATTCTCCCACTAGGCTAGTGCTGGTGGGTGGGTTTTTATAAAGGTTTCCATGAACCTTTCAGACATTTTATTTTGGGACTAAATTCCAAAGTGGTAGCTGTGTTAGTCTAGTTCAGCAAAACTAAGCAAGGAGCCCTGTGGCACTTAAAGACTAACACATTTAAATAAATAAATAAATACATACATACATAACTGTGTTAGTCTTTAAGTGCCACAGGACTTCTTGCTTATTTTGGGACTGTATCTTTTATTTTCTGTTTAGCTATCATCAGTACTACAGGGTTTTTGGATTAAGTATATATACTGTTGTGGGCTTGGATGTGTGTAATTTCTCGAGGGTTGCAGGGGAGGAAGTAGATGTGGCAAAGGCTACCTTGAAAATATGGCAGACAGGAATGGATTTTGGGGACAACAAGTGTGAAGTGGATTATCTGAGGAACACCTAGGAAAAAGTTAAAGCAAGTTCTCCATCTCCAGTTATGCAACCCCCTCCAGCTTTTTGTAACTATGTCCTGAGGAAAGGGTCATTGTCTAGTCCAGTGGTTCTCAAATGCTGTGTCACAACACAAAAGTGTGTTGTGAAGAGCAGGGAGGTGTGTTGCCAAAAATTGGAGGAACACCACCCCTGCTCCCAAGTGGAATGTCACTGCCACCAGCTTGCCTTGTCCTTCTGCCAGGCTGAACAAGCTGAGGGAAGCCAGCCATGACAGACTGCACACTTTGAGAGAGTCGCCAGAAAACTGCAGCCTTCAAGCCCTTGTGCTGCTGCTGCCTCCCTTTCACCTCACCCTGCTCAGCCCTGAAGCAGGGTGAGGGGAGCTGGCAGCGGCAGTGCTCAGGCTGGGAGCATTCCCAACACTGGAAGAGTCTCCGCAGCCTTGGGAGAGCTCCCAGCCCTAGCGCTCAGCGCCAAAGCAGGGCAAGGGAAGCTGTCCCCCTCCCACCCTTCTCGCTGAGCTGTGGCAGCAGGGAGCCATGGGTGGCAAAGCTTGCAGCCTGTGTGTGTTAACCCAGCAGACTGCTCTGCTGTGGCCAGGAAGGGGCAGGGCATTTTTAAATTTCCTGCTCTGCTGCATGACAGTAGGTCTGTCCAGAGAGCAGGTTCCAGTGACTATGGGGTCTGCCAGGTAAGTATGGGTGTTGGGTGGGGGAATCGTGAGCAGAGGCCATGAGAAACTGGCAGCAGGGCAGTCAGGCAGCTGGAGGCAAAAGATGGCAGGTGGTGGGGCTGGAGGAAGAGGCGGTGGTGGGAAAGAGGCAGCAGGGCTAGGGGAAAGACAGTGGTGGGGTTGGGGGTGAATGATAGGGGTAGCAGCTGAGGGAACGGGTGGCAGGCAGTGGGACTGGAGGAAGCGGTGGTGGGGTAGCCAGGGGAAAGAGGCGGAGGGGCTGGGGAGAAGTGGCAGCAGGGCAGCCAGCAGCCAAGGGAAGAGACCTCTGATGGGATGGCCAGGGGAAGAACTGGGGGAAGAGACATGGCTGGGGGAAAGAGCTGTCTAGTCAGGCCAGGGGAAGTGATGGGGGGAGAGAAAGATGTGGGGCAGGACGGCTGGGGCAAGGAGGCAGCAGGGTGGTGGGAGGAGAAGAGGTGGTGGAGTTGGGGGGAAGAGCCATGGGCTGCAGGCCTAGGTTGTAGGACTGCTGGGAGGTGGGGGCAGATATGGGGCTGGTGGGGAGGGTGATGCAGGGGCTTCCAGGGAGAGATGGGGCTAAGACAGTATGGAGGGAGAGGCTTGGTGCGCTATGCACAGCAGGGGGCTTGGTATGTCCCAGCTCTGAAAAGTTTGAGGACCCCTGGTCTAATCAATGATTACCTGTTCCTGGACACTGAAGATCAAAGGCTTGAGCTATGTGACAAAATAGCCAAACTTCCCAGTTTGGGTTCTGGTTTTGAATCTGAGACAGTTATGAATTTGTAATCACTGGGAAAACCAGTTTGTGGATTTTGAAGGGCTGATGGCTACCAGAGTCCAAGGCCCTCTGAGAGGAAATACAGATGCAAGTACCCTGAAATTGTGACAGATTTGCATCACTTTAATTCAATTGTTTGAAAGATGATTTCAAGTTAAACCAGTACAACTTTAATAGAATCAAACCATAAGATACCCGAACTATCCGTATTATATAGTGCACCTTTGTTATAAGGTGGGGAATTTTATTTGAAAGGCAGCTTTATAAAATGATCTCAGTTCCACTTTTATTGGCCCTTTTCTCTTCTGATTGCACATCCCTCCCCCCTTTGCTGGTATTTCAGCATTGGGTGACATATTTTGGAAACAAGGCTTTTGTTAAAGATGTATATTATTCCTCCTATTACATTTGTGAAGCATGATGTATTTCTCTGTGCTATAGTCCGATTTGTTACATTTCAAGAAAACCAATATGTAGCTGTTATCTAATAGTGGCATTAAGGCCTTTGTTTCAGTAATTGCTTTCTTTCACCATTTCCTAGAAAGGATGATACCCACTCAGTTCTCTAATCTTATTCTGTAGACATTAAAAACTTGTTTGAATTCCCTCACTAACATCCACACTGAGATACTGAGTGCTCATAGCATTTGAGGTGATTTTCATATCAGAGTGACTGAGCTGTGCACACTATGATCTGAAGTTTCTTGCATGGAAATATTATTGAATCTAACAGTTTTTAACAGGTTACAAAGAGGGTATTGCATATGCCTCACAGAAAGCAAGCATGGTGAGAACCATATCTTTTGTACATCATTTAGAGGCAGGCTAAAGTTAATTCTCCTAACTGCTTCTCCAGAAGAAGGCATCAAAAGTGGAGGAACTGATGTTTTGTTTTGGATTTTACTGATGAATATTTTCAGCTAGAGAAATCCTTTGAGGGTCCAGCAGACAGCTTAGCCAGCTGGGATCTGCTACATCAATTAACTAAAATGGCAGTTAGTGGCAAATTGGATTTTAGCAAATCTCCTATCCCCAGAATTTTAAGGTTCCAATACAGTGGCTCTCTATTCAGGTCACAAGCAAAAACCATTATAAATCCTCTGGGGCAGGAACTGGTTTTTTGTTCTATTTGTACAGCTCTTAGGATGTGTGGATCCTGGACCATGACTGGGGTTCCTAAGTCCTACCATGACAGAAATAAAAAATAATGTTTCTGTTATGAAAGACTAAACAATGGGGAGCTTGTATTTGGGGGTTTTGCACTCTTGTACCTAAAGGGTCAGATAAAATTATAACTTCTTAGAGTGGTCCAGTTATGCATAATGAGATACAGGAACAAATTTGGAGCCTGAAATTCCCAGGTAATGATCCAGCATAAGAGCTGTAAAAACTACTAGGCAAAATACATCTGGATTTTTTTCATTCTGAGGCTACTTTCGAGGTGAGTAGTCTTATGATAATATCATTCCCTCCCACACTCATCCTATTGTTTCTTTCCTTTTATGCCCTTTGAAGAAGGTTTAATGGAGTTTCAAAGAGGCTAGTCTTTTTTTTTTTTTTTGAATGAAAGAAAATATAATATTTGGAAGTAGATAGGCCAATCGTGGAGGAAGGATCAAGATGAGGAGCCATTTTTTGCTATGGTCATAAGGAAGCAGAATTCTGAAGGCAGCAGCCAATGAGAGTAAAGATATTTGCATAGTGTACACTTAGGGGACATTAATACTACTGTAACAGATGCATTATCAAGAGAGACTGTGAGACAAAGTTCAGTTTCTCAGTTGCTTCTTGGAAAGAATGCTGAAATACGAGCTTGCAGTATGGATCTGTTAAAGCACTGCATATCTGCAATCTGAAACAATTCCATTCAATATAATTCCTTATGGCAGGATTGCATGAGATGATTGTGACACTGTTGCAAGATTCTGGATAGATTTGAAAAATGAGATACAAAGTTTAATAGGTAAAATAATGAGACTAACTCTGCTGTTTAAAGAAGACATGAGGGAGGAGTTGGAAAGAAGAAATGGGGAAAAAAGCATATCTTAAAAAAGAATAGTAAACAATGTGATTAAAAAGGTAAGGGTAGTATGATATCAAAATACAAATTGCGAAAGCAAGTGGAAAGTTAAATGTGCAAATAACTACTATGATCAGTGTCTGGAATTCTTTTGCAGTTAGTTTGTGCCTGCCAAAAGGGAGGCCTGACACCAGCTTAGGTGAAAGTGCACCTGCTAATGCCCGTCTAAAAAAGCAATTTTGTATTTTCTCCTCAGGGCCTTATCCAATGCCCATCAAAGTCAATAGAAAGACTTTTGTTGACTTCCATGGGCTTAACTCTGCAACTGATGTTAGCTCAGATACAATATAATTGTTTCCTAAGGCTGCTTTCATTGCTGTCCTTCAAAAATAAGCCAGTTCTTCACAATATCAGCATACATGACTAACTGAAGTATAGTTTCTTATTCTCTTGTTGAATATAGATTCACCTCAGTAAGCCCATCCAGGGGTATGGACTGAGAGTGGTGACTTTATCCTTTTTATTTTTACTTTTTATTTCTGAACATAGCTAATTAAAGATAAACACATCAGTTTACCTGAACAATCTGTATGCTTATTACTTTTACAGCGGTAGGTGGAAAAGTCCTAAAGGAATTGCAAAGGATCATAAAGTAATGAAGAGGATTTGTGGTGGTAGCACCTAAAGGTCTGCCTACACTTGCAAGTTATCTTGAATTAAGGAGAACTTAATTTTAACTAACTTAGTACCTGTCTACACTAGGCTTTTATTAGTTCAAATTAAGGGATTCCTTATTTCAAACTAATGAAAGATTAGTTCAAACTGGTAAGACCTGCTGGTTAGTTTTGAACTAAGCTGTTAGTCTGATTGTTTATTCGAACTAAGGATGATGTAGACAAGGATTAACCCTTAGTTTGTACTAACAAAGTGTGCTAGTTCAAACAAATGTTAGTTTGAATTAGTCCATGTTGTTAATTTGAACTTATAAGTTTGTTAGGTTGAATTAACCTCAAACTTATTAGTTCAAACTAACAAATTTGAACTAACTTTTCTTAGTGTAGACATAGCCTTAGTCCTCCTCTGACATTCGTTTCTCAGATTAACTCAGATGAGATTCAGATTTGAATACTGTAACCTACCAATAATATTAATCCCTTTAAAAATATTGTGGACATCACATTTAATTTAAGTGAAACATGATATTACGTGTCCTTAAAATCAATAAGCAATAAGTATAGAGCACAAATTCTGTGTGCTTCCTCTTTTAGCTTCCACCCCTAAACTACCAGTAAAATACCCTCTTTAAACAGTATTGCATCCCATGGGATTTTTGACATTGTACCCAGGTAAAGATAACTGGGACACAGGCTATAGCTGGTTGTAATTCACTCTATATAATATATATGAACTGTCACTTCAATTTCCATCCATACTGTCACAGAGATAGTGACAAGCTGTACTTGGAGGTAGACTTTTATTAATTATAAAATGCTGAGTTTATGCCATCCCTGCTTTTTGGTGGAGAGGTGAATTTTAATTATACAGCATGCTTAATTAGATTAGACACAGTTCCATAAAATGGCTTACCACGGTACCACTAAGGTTAATTAACTGAGAATATTGCACTACAGTGACTGTGACATGGACAGTGCATGGTAATGGGAATTTCATCCTTTAGTGTTTCAGCAACCAACACATTTGAACAGGCTTTATGGTATTCTGAGAAGAAAGTTAACTTTCCTTCCCCACAGAGTGCAGTGGGAAACAGTTAGGAGGCATTCACAGTTGAAACCAGCTGGACTAAAAGCACTAGTTTGTTGACAAATAATGCCAAATCCTCAGCTAGTGTAAGTCAGTGTTGCTCTATTGATCTTGTTGGCCCTAAATTCTGTCAAGTTGATAGAACAAGCTTGAACGGAACTATGCAGATTTACACCAGTTGAGCTGGCTTCTGTTATTTAGCTTGTTTTCTAGGCACACTTTCCCACCAGCCCTCATGTTCTGCAGAAGCACAGCAATTAACACCACCCCAGTCCAGCCATCCTTTCTGCTGTTCACTGCACACTTTGCCTCCTCTCTCCCCTCTCCCCACCAACTCAGGATGCTGCATCTTTACACTTCAGTCAAAAGGATGTTCATTTTTCCCCTTCCGGGATGTCAAAAACCCATTGAATTAGCAGCATGCTTCTTTATCCTAACAGCCTCCCAGTTCAAGACCAGGTCTAATGCCATTTTCTCAGCATCTAGTGAGAGAAACAAGGTCAATTCAGGGGCTCTGTACTTGGCAACTATGATCTGCTTTCCCTCAAATCTTGTTCTTTCCCTATACCCTTTCCTACATCTTCCAGCTCCCTCACTCAGGATGTACCAGCTAAAACTTGCTTCTCCTAGAGAGGAATTACAGAATGCCACAGCCTCAAATATATCTCCCTGTCCCTGGGAGTTACTTTAATCTATTTCCCCTAACGCACGTTTTTTTCTTTCTTTCCCCAGCCATCTTCCTGGTTTTGTAAAATTTCTGCCTGTCCATTCCCAGTGAGCTCTATCTTCAGTCAGGTCTTTGTACCTTGGTTCCTGCCCAGATGCATCCTATTAGGTTAATTATTCTAATTTAACCTGCATACACCTTGTGGGGCAATTAAAGGGATATTTCTTAGGTTCAATAATGAAATGGGTGAGCAGGCTTGAAAGAAAAAAATGTTAAGTTTCACCCCAAATTATAGACTGAATAATAGATCAGAAGCTTTCAAAGACAGGTTTAAATTCAGTCTGACCAGATCTTTCAAAATATTGACTGACAAAGTTTGCTTGAAAAAAATAGCTGAATTGATTTTTGGCTGTCCCTAAGGGTCTGCTTTTTGTGAATATTCTCCATGTATTCTACATTGACTGGTCTCCCACACACAAGAATCAAGGTAGCTACTTTGCTTGGGGCTTGCTTTGAGAGGTAATAAAATCAGAGTTGCCACAAACTATCCATGTTACTCATTGCTTCCATAACAAATTGCAGCTGCAGATCTTTGTTGTTAGAGGCTGAACAAGAAGACTGAAGAAAGGATCCAAAGAGGCAGCCATGTTAGTCTAATAAAGCAGAAAAACCAAGGAGTCTTGTGGCACTTAAAGACTAACAGATTTATTTATCGCTTGAGTTTTCATGTGAGAAAATCCTACTTTGTTAGATGCTTTGAAGAATGGGATGAAAAGGAATGCAGGGGAGTGTAAGGCATGGGAATCAGGTCATACAGCAACAGCAAATCAGAGCATTTGTAAAGATTCAAACTCTAGGAAACAGCAGATAGAGGGAGGGTGAAGTCAAATTACCTGTTATAGTGTGAAAAGAATCCATAGTCACAATTCAGTCTTGCTTTCACACAATCTAATCTGCATATTAGTTCAATTTCATCTGTTTCTCTCTGAAGTCTTGATGTCCCATTGATTTTCTTGAGGACCATCATTAACAAATCATTAATGGACTGATTAGGAAGATGGAAGTGCTCAGCAACTAATTTTTTTTGTGTTGTGATTTCTGATGTCAGTTTTGTGCCCGTTTATTCTTCTGCGTAGGGACTATCCTGTTTGTCCAATATATAAGGTGTGGGGGCATTTTCCAGCACATGATGGCATAAATCACATTAGTGGATGAGCAGGTGAAGGACCCTTTGATGGAGTAGCTGGCTTGATTAGGTCCTATGATGGTGTCTTTTGTGCAGATATGTGGACAAAGTTGGCAGTGTGGTTTGTTGCAGGGATATGTGCCTGCTTTAATGTTTCTGTTATTAAGTCTGTAGTTGCTGGTGAGCAGCTGTTTAAGGTTTGGGGGTTGTCTGTAGGTGAGGAGAGGTCTGGCTCCCAAGGCTAGAGACAGTGAGGGGTCATCTTTTAAAATAAGCTGTCTGTTGTAGAGGTCTGACTTGAGGGTTGTATGTGGTGACCAGTGGTGTTCTATTGTTTTTTTTGTTTTTTTTTCCGGGCCTTTCCTGTAGTAGTTGCCTGCAGGGTACCATGTGTCTCTGTAACCCATGAGAGTTGGACTGGCCATCACAAGGTAAGGATGTATCATGAAGCAATAGGAAAGGAGAACAGCTATCAGAGAAAGAGATGAAAATAGAGGGAGGGAAATGCAATTAGTTGCTGGCTAGTCAGAGGGAAAGTACAGAGAAGCAGCATGGATAAGTGACTTGAATAGGCAGAAAGGAAGAGTTTGCCCTTCTGAGCACAAGGGAGAGTGAGGGAGATCCCTCTGAAATACACTAGCTGCACAAATAAAAGAATGGCTATTGGATTTCTGTGGAATAACCTAAATTAACCTTTTGCAAAAGAACTGTCAGATTGGCATCTCAGTTTTGTTATTGTAGCTGAAAAAGAAACTACTAACTGTGCATAAAATGATCATATGCAGTATAATTTTGTTAACCAGGTAACACAAATGCTTGAGAGCTCCTGATTAGCACTTGGGGGTGTGTGTGTGTAGGAGGAGGTTAAAGACAGTTTGACATTGCACAACATAAAGAGGGGAAAAATAGCAGTCATAGTTGCCTAACTGCAGTGACTTAAAATATCATATCCTCTGCTATGCCAAACGGTGGAAAGAAGAGGGCTTATGGAGCCTTTTCTTTCCATACAAGCAGCCAGGCATGATAAATCAAGCATGTGTGTTATATGATAGTACTATATAACCCTCAACCCTCCACATTAATAGGTAATATTAATGGAATGAGATTGTGTTTCAGTGAAGGTCTGACACAAAGAGGCAGGATGTGGGCATAGGTCTATCTTCATCTCAGATATTTCTATTTCCATGTATTTATAAGTAACATTCATCATCAGCTACATTTAACGTCTTTAAATTGTTACAGCAGATGTACTGATATGAAAAACAATGTAATGCCTTTAGCTTATATCTGCCCATGTTGCTTATAGGCCATGCCTTACGTTAAATAGCTGGTGATTTTTACAGTCAACATTATCAGATTTCATTTTTAAACAGTTTTTAGCACAAAATATTGTGAGAACTGATGCTGCCATTTATGTAAGTTGATGAATTCAAATGGTTGGCCTTGTTTTCATCAGGTTCCATTTTTGGTTTCATCTTGAAGTAGCATAGGAGTATGAAATCACCTGCTAAATACAGGATGTATTCCCAAAAGTCTGAGAACATTTCAAACGTCTTGGGTGCCTTCACCTACCCTCAAACAATCTCTTTCCTTCCACCTCAGCAACACCTGCTACAGTCAGTTTGCTTGCTCTCGATTTTCCTGTGATTCTCACTTTTTACAAAGGGAGGAAGAGTTGGGAGCAAAGTATTTAGAATTGCTCACATTTTGCTACAAGGGAGACTGTGGTTATGTCTACTGCAATTAGACATTTGTGCCAGCTGACTTAGCATTGTGAGCCTTGCTCTCAGGGCCTATTCAATTTCCGTCTGAGTTCTGCGACCCTCCCACCTTGGTGGGTCCAAAATCCTGGGCTGCAGCTGTGCCTGAATGTCTACACTGCAATTAAACAACTCCTTTACCCAAGCCCCTTAGCCTGAGTTTTTAATTGTAGTGTAGGCATATCCCTACAGTGGTTCTTTCCAGAACTCACAGCAGGAAGAGATAGCTGTGCAGCTGCTGAAGAGAAAAGCTATTCAGAAACTGTGGGGCATGGAGAAAGACGCAGGTGCCCCCCTATAAAAAAGGTGGGGGTTAGAGGGACTGGACAAACACTAGAGCTGCTTCTGGTTCTGCTCTGTTTAACAGGGGACTAGATGACTATTTGTCCAACTTCCTGACCTAGATATGTGAGCGTGGAGAATATAGGCAACCTCACACACACAGCCTGTGTGCGCACCTGAAAGTTGATGCAGGTTTCTAACCATCAGAGAAATGAAGTTCTGGAATATCTTTCCAAGGGGAGCTGTGGTGGTAAAAATCCTAGCTGGCTTCAAAACTGAGCTTGATACATTTATGGAAGAGATGGTATGATGGGACAGCTTAATGTGGCAATAGACTGATCTTTGACTGCTGGTAATGGTTATGCCAATGGCCTGTGATGGGATCGGGGCCGTAACTACAGTGGGGTGAGCAGAACTTTGCCCCTGGCACACCAGAGCAACTTCATTGAGCTGCTCCATTAAAGGGTGCATTCTTCGCTGCTTGCTCCAGGCTTCTGCCATTGTAAGGGGCACTGAATTCTTTAGTTACGGCTCAGGATGGGATGTTTGATGGGGTGGGTTCTGAGTTATTACACCATTCCTTGGGTGTCTGAGTGGTGAGTCTTATCCACATGCTCAGGATTTAGCTGATTGCCATATTTGGGGTTGGGAAGGAATCTTCCTCCAGGGCAAACTGGTGAGGCTCTGTGGGATTTTCACCTTCCTCTGTAGCATGGGGCATGGCTAAATTGATGGTGGGTTTTCTGTACCTTGAAGTCTGTAAACTGTGCTTTGAGGATTGTAATAACTCAGTCATAATTACAGGAGTGGGTGGGTGAGGTTCTGTGGTCTGCATTGTGCATCAGACTAATTGATCATATTGGTCCCTTCTGACCTTAGAACATAAAAACATACCTGGAATTATTGGCAGTTTTACTCACACATCATGCGACAGAACAAAGTCATCAATTCTTTTTTGTAATGAAAGTGTTAAATGGTCATGACACTGCAGCTGTTGGCTTGGCCTATTAACTTGATGATACTGGATGGCTCATGTGATTTACAATGGGGCCAAGAACCTCTTATTACTTGGTCATTGCTCCAAAATTTGTCAAAAAGCTACTTCTCTATGAGAAGGGTGATGATATATGTGGAATAAGTAAGCAGTTGCAGTCCAGTTTAGAGGACAGACATCCACATCTCAGAACCCACATAGTTTGTTCAAGCTAGCCCCTTATGGACAGTGAGGCCAGAGAGGCCAGAGATCACATTAAGTGAGTTGCCCTTTTATCCTTTTTATATGCGGGACTTGAATCTTTTCCACAATGCATAGTGTCAACTTGTTGCTGTGCTCAAATGAATGTTCCATTGTGTTCAAGGTTACATTAATTTCTGCACAACACTAGTTGGTAAAAGACAAAGGACATAGATCAGTAGGGGATAAGGGAAGATATATTTTCCAATAGATTTTAGTTACAGCATCTAAGGAGAGAGCAATATTTTCTCTTTGCTTTACCTCTGAAGTTGTTTTTCACCATCATCTATGGGGTACTCGCTTGTGATTACTGATGTAACATCAAAATGTTCTGACTTAATAAATTGTATGAAAGCAAGACAAACAACAAAACCTTTATGAGCTTCTGTATCATACCAGAATGCATCATTCTTTTTGCTAAACAGAAAAAATTCTCAGTGAAAACTTTCAAAGAAACTAGTCATAGGAACCAGAGATTGTTCTACTTTTTATTTAGAAGGATTTAAATTATCATATTTATTCTTTAAGATAGAAAGAGCTACCTGACTGACTTGACTCTATCATAGTTTGAGTCTACCCATGGCATCATGCCTCATATATTCAATTTATATACCAATAAAATTAATTTCACTAGTTGAAACAAAATATAGCGTAGCCTTTCTTTTTACATCTTGCAGTACCTAGGGGAATTTTTCATATCTTGTGGCAGGTAGGGCAATATACTAAATATAGTCTACAACTTCTGAATATTTGGCAAAGCCTTTGTGGTCCAGTGATGTGAACAAACAGAACTGGCATCTACTTCCCACCTGCCACTAGCTTACTGTGTGGCCTTTGTTAAATTGTTTAGTTAGTCTGTTTTCATTTTCATAGTTACTGAAGCTCTGTATTTTTCTCTGTCCCCAAGATTTTCAAGTTCCAATCATTGTAGTGCCAGAAACTCTGGCCAGTAGACTTTGTGACTGGCCTTTCTCCCTATTGTTCTCCTGGCCTCTCTGCCGCATGCTGGGTATAACAAGGGAGCTGCAGGTCAGGGTGGACTGGCAGTCAGGGATGTCGGCACAGGGCAGCTTTGAGGAGGAGGGCCCAGTCAGCGCATGTGTAATAGAGGTGGGGGAGTGGGGAAGAGCAAGAAATAGGCCCTCAGACCCCCCTCCTTCACCTGGCACTGCCACTGCTACCACCACCAAGGGATGCAAATAGCTGTATTGGCCCCTGGGCACTGGAGACCTCTGTATGTTGCTGCATTTAATTCTAATTTATTACCTTTCAGCACAAACACTACAAATCCCAGAAATCATCATTTAAATTGTCATTCATAGTCTCACTAACCCCTGCTCATTCCAAACTCTTAAGTATTATAATATTCAAACACACTGAGACTCCTCACCTTGACAGCAAAGTCACTTCCTAGACAAGCATGTAACTAGCCAACTCGCAAACTTTTGGTACATCTCAATTAGTCCTAAATACACAGTAATTACATAGACTTTTTGCTATTTGTACAAAAAAAAATTTTTTTTAATTATTTGGGGACTACATCTTTGATGTGTAAAGTATTGACATATTTTAATGGACCTATGTCCTCATCTGGATAAAATATCGGTCCTGCTGCAAAGCTAAAGGATATTTGAATATGTCAGATAGAAAAGAAGGCTGCTTACTAGTAACTTCTCCTTACATATTTCCTTCTGCATAGTTTTGGGTTTTGTTCTTCCATTAAGAAACAGGCATATTGATAGCTGTGAATCTTATCTGGAAACACACTTTCATTTTGCAAACTGGAAGTTAAAGTTGCTTTCCAGATACATTTTCCCCTCCTGTTCCATTAATAGCATTTAATTCTGTTTTAAGTGCCAGTCAGATAGGAACCTCCACTTGGATCCACAATGGTTTTTAATTCTGTTTAGTTTTGGTAACGTGACCATGTGAGAGGTCTCAGGCTACTGTTGTGGGCCAGAAACAAGATACAAAACTTACTGATGATGTCAATGGGAGTCTTTCCAGGGACTTTTTGAGTGGACTTTGCATCAGGCTTCCTATAAATAGCTAGAGATAAGAATGACAGAAGTATTCTGACCCTATTTTTATTGGGTGACTGTTTTACAAATGCTCTTTGGCATGCTCTGTTGCAGAAATCATGATTAAATTTTAAATTTATAAATATATATAATTTAATATATAAATGCTATACATGTAAGAAAAAACAAAGGGAAGAAACCTATTTTTAGGTAGTCATTGGCATTTTAAGTCATATTTTGACTTATTTTTCAGTAATTTGTGCCAAATTTATCATTATTATTGACATTACAGCATTTCAGCAGATTTCTCTGTTACATGAATTAGTTATTCACTCTGTTGGCATGTTACAATGTATGAGGCACAACTGAATGCCTCTAACTTTTCAGAGTGGGATTGCTTTATGTTATCCACCGCTCAGGATTCCAGTGCTGTTATGAAATTTTCATGACCAAAATCTGGTAACTGCTGGCTTAATCTCTGTAAATTTTACAATCTGGAGTGTTAATCAGGTGAGCAGAATGTTCTTCTGGTCTGATGTGTTTTACAGTTATTTTTTTATCTGGATATTTTTGATATAGCAGTGAGCTGGCAGTGTAAGTAAACTATAGTTGGATTGTTTGGTTTGGCCCTTCAACTAAGCAGCTGAAAGGAAGACTAAAGGAATAACACTTTCCTTTGATCCTCCCTCTGCAGGCTAGTGGACTCTGTCACATCTTTAGGATAACTGGCCCTGCTTTTCTCTTCCATGGTCCATCAAGGGCTCTCATGTAAATTTTTCCAGCTCCCCGATGTCACCTCTTTAGGGAAGATATCTATGTCTCTCTCCTGACCTGAGATCTTTAAGGCTGCATGTCTCCCTGCCTACACGCTGACATTCCCCACAAGCCAGACTGCTTAAACCATCAGTGTGCATGCTTTGCTTGCTCCACAGCATCTATGACCATTGTATTGTTACAAGTTGCCACACAGCTGTTTCTAAGGAAGTGCATTTATTCTTAAGGGGCAAGCATTATGGACAAAACATATTAAAACATATACACATACTAAAAAAGCTTAATAGAGCTCACCCCAACCTCCAACCTCAGATTCTGGTGGAAGCCAGAACTTCAAAACCCACAACTATCTTTTGCCTATGGTTGTTAGTTTCTAACAATCTCAGATTCAGAACCAAAATGATGGGTGGTTTATTTATACAGCTGGGACCTTTGATCTTCCTGTCCCTAGGAATAAGTAATTAGTCTGTCAAGAGCCTCTCCACTGGGTGAATTGTCAGAGTGGTGTTTTTGCATAACTTGGAAATGGGGAATTTGGCTAAACCTGCCTTTAAGTATTCATCAGGAATTCTACTTTAAACTTATTGTCCCACAAGGTCCATTTTTGTCCAGCATGTTTTCAATATAACCCTTTGAATTCCCAGGTCTCACATATGTCACATCTCTCCCCAAGAGAGTCACATGCAATCTTGACCTATAATAATATAAAACATAATAAAATAAGGCATTTTAAGAATATGCTGGGAAATTGCCATATCTGTCACAGCCTCTTTAGAGGAGCAGCGTAGAGACTGCTGATGACATGTCACAACTGCTTCACCCAGAGTGGTAGATATGATGGAGAAGTGGTAAAAAGGCCTTGTCCAACTAGGACAATTTCATGAGATCTGTGACAGAATGCAGGGTACCAACAGCTGAGTCAGTCTTCTGGTCATTTAAATACTAATTAATTCTCCCAAGGGTTGACCTGATGGCCCTAATTAGCAGATTAGAATGAACTGGCCAAGACTACTATGAAAATTGACTTTTAACACAAGAGGTATCACAAGACAAAGGAAGGAAAGAGAGGGGGAGGGAGCGAGGTAGGTTAGTAGAGTCTGAACAGATTGTTGGGGAAAAAATACCTTCTCTCTCCTTGGTAGAGAACTCAGGCAAAACTGTAAATAACATGGTGCAAGGTTGATGGGAAGTGCAAACAGAAATTAACTGCACTGGATATTTAAAAACTGATGGTCCTGAATCTGTGTAGACAGTGAAGAAGTTAGGAGAGAGATGTCCTGTCATATGATCCATAAGAGCCAATGGAGAGCCTGGGGTCTGGTCTACACTACAGAGTTAGGTCAGGGCAAGGCAGATTACGTTAATTTAACTATGGAAGTGCCTACTCATTTAAAATTATACTTCTGCTGATGTAACTGCCCTAATATACCAGCTTAATAACATCACCTCTGTGAGGGGCAGAGAGACAAGATTAATTGTAAGAAGGTCAACAAAGTGTCAGTATAGTATAGACACTGTGTTGCTTATGTTGACTTTATGGTGCTTATGATAGCTTATGATGTTGACTTTATGTTGCCTAGGATGGCTTTCAGGAGCCATCCTACAGTTCCTCACACTGACAGTATAATGTGTGAGTGCTGCTGGACGGATGTTGATGCCAGGAGCTAAGTATAGACACTCACAAGTGAAGTAATTACTGCAATGGCTATATGTTGACATAAATTAGGTTGACTTAATTTTATAGTGCAAACATGGCCTGAGTCTGGCCTCTTACTCTTATGCTGAACCTGACCATGTGAATTGCTTTCCAGTCCTCACCTTCAGTCCTGGAAGCTGCCACTCCTTGAGCACCATTTGAAATGCCCAGGAATCATCAGTTGGCTTCAGCCAAGGGTGATCTTCTGATTACCATCAGCTATATTGTCTCTCCAGGGAGATGAAAAGATTTTTCTGCTACCAGTCTCTGTTGTTCCTGCGATTGTGTGCTTGTCACTTTCTTTGTTATTGGGGTGGCAGCTTTCCCCACCCAATAAGCTTTGTGCTATATCGAGGCAGTTACTGTGGTGATGCATGAAAGGCATTTAACAGACAGGAGGATGAGAGGAAGGCTAGAGTGAGATTTGGGATTCTGAAGCCATGATATAGGGAAGACATCCTAGTGTGAGTGTGGCAATTAGAGAAACTTCAGGATTCTCTATAGGAAAGGTCACACCAGTTGGGGAAAAGCCAGCTATTGATGGGGCAGTCCGGCATAATACAAAGTGCTGAGACTGAGAGGAGGCCTTGGTCCTTTGATTGGCTTGCTGCTTGGTTGATATGCAACTGTGCCTTTTTGTGCCTATTTCTTGTCCTTGCCTTTGTCTGTCAAGTATACTTAGATTGTAAAGTCTTCAGGGCATGAGCCATTGTCTTATTATTTGTATGTGCATAATGTCTAGACCAGGGGTCTCAAATCACCATGAGGGCTACATGAGGACTAGTATTGTAGCCCGAGGGCTGCACCATTTTTTCATTCAACAATATTGCAAATATCAATAATGATAGTGTCATTGCGGGCTATAGGAAATAACTTTAGAGGCCGCATGGGCCAAAGGGCCACAAATTTGAGACCCCTGGTCTAGACGAAGGGGGCCCTCATATGGGTTGGACCTCTAGGTGCTACCGTAATACAAAGAAATGATAAATAAATAACTGGGCCATGAAACCATCTGGGACACACATTAGGGTATGTTGGGGGCCACAGGGAGCTAGAGGTCTCAGAACAAGTTGTTAGAGGAGTTAGCACATAGAATTTGTAAAAAGAAGTGTTTTTGGGAAGAAAAGCCAAAGAGCAGAGCAATCCCTTTTCTGGGCAGAGGAAAATGTTAGCAGCCTTGAGGCCTTCTTCTTGGTTAAATGGAGGAAATTTCCTCAGAGAAAGTTTCCATATATAGCATGAGAATGCGCTACCCCCTGGAGGTTACTGTCTCTCAACAGCTACCCCAGTGGAGAAGTGGTCCAGCATGTTCACAGGATGCTGGGGTCTAACAATTCAACCCAGCCAAGGCAAGCAGCCCATGAACAACAGAGTATGCTCTGAAGAAAGTGAGGCATTTTAGTGGAGCATATGGACTGTGCCTCTGTCAAAGAGCAAATAGTACTTTTCACTAGACAGAGCTGGGGAAGAAAACTGGAGAAGCCTCATAACTGGAATCCAAAGCCTCTCAGAATCCCTCAGTTAGACAAACTGCTCTATGGTTATCCCAAGTATATGTAACACTCTAGCTAAAATAAATTATAAAGCAGGATTTTGTATAATGTGCAAAGGCTCCAAGTTGTGTTTTGTATCATGCAGCTAGGAGCTAGCTGGGTTGTCTTGCTTAGAAATATTCTTCCATCCTGTTTATAGTAGAATGCATATGTTATGTTGGCAGGCAGGATTCTGGCTCTTAGCAAGGCTACACACATTAGGTAAGAAATGACACATTTATAGCTGGAAACCAGGCCAGTTCAGCTGTATGATGGTTTTGCTCAGAATGGGTATTAGTGTTGTAAGATTGTAATTAATGTTTAGAATCTATGAAATGCTTGCAAATTAATCTCACTTGTAATGTTGGTATTCCATGCTACACGATAATATTTAAATTTTGCTTTGTAACTTTCTGAAAATGTTCGCTCTGAATTTGTGAACCCAGGCACCAGAATTGTTTCCCTTGCCAAGCCAAAAGGACAATCAAAATCATATAAGCCGTTGCAGTATGAAGGATTAGTTAATGCCCCTATCACATCTTGGAAATCCTACATGCAAAGAAGCTTGTTCTGTGAATTTGGAAGCTGAATGAAGGAAATAAAGTCACAGGAAATTTTTCCATTTTATTGGCTATTTGAACTCCAACCAGGCCAGAGACTCTGAACTGAAACCAGAGATCCCCAGGGGCTGCCTTCTCTGTCTGATCTGAAAGACATTTGAATTGACAGATCACTATTACTCTGTCACCCTTAGGATTTGGATGATAATTCATTTGTAAGCATATGTTTACTTTACCCTGTAGATAACTGCTAGTTCTTTTTCCTAGATTATAAACCTTTAGACAGTTTATTACAGAATTGGCTAAAGACATTGTCTTTTGGTGTAAGATCAAGGTCCTAGGACACCAGTTGATTTGGGGTAAGTGATTGGTGTCTTGGGGCTGGAAGTAAATAGAACATTGTGATTTTTTGAGTAAATGGCCATTTATCACTAAGTCCACTTTGTCTGGGTGGCAAGAGAGACTGAAGAGGCTAAGGGGACCATTTGTGACTCCATGATAAGAATGTTACTGTGTTCCAGGACTTTACATTTGTTACTTGCTTGGTGAAATCTACTTATAGAACAAACCAACAGTTTGGGGTGTCTGCCTGGTTTTTGACAGTCTGCCATGACATTCAGACTCTTGGTTATGGATTACTCCAGGCAGCCTGATGTAAAGCACCTCTGATGCAGTCAATAAAGCCTTGTAAGAGTTGGGCCTTAAAACAGCATACAGTCATTTGCTATGACTCCTGGGGTTATTTTAGTGGGATGGTGTGGACCTTTCATACATCAGTGTGTGGCTGTCTTTTGAACAGTCACTCTTGTCATTTTCTAAAAAGAAGAAATCTGTACTTTCTATGCATTATAAAATATGTATAAAGTGAATAGTATATTAAGTTCTCTTTTAGTAATAAGGTAGGAAATGAATCATAAATAGGGATGCCTACGGGAATATCAATTCTAAAGTACACTATTTACTTTTTAAAAAACAAAGATTATAAAACAATAAAACAATCTCTTACAAGTTATGTGTTTAAACTGTTTATCGTCTGATGCTAAATTAGTTTAGATCCATAGAACAAAGCATCATACAAATATATATCAAGACTTGGCTAGTTTCAGCCTGCTACCTTTGTAACACTAGATCTCTAAAATGGTTTGGTACATAAGCAATTGTGTAGCATGTATGCATCTGAAAATGTTTCATTAGAAATCCAAAACCACTCAGCTGTCTTTTCTGTATCACCCTATTATCTAGTGAATTGGTAATTTGAAAACTCATGATCTTCAATGAAGGGTAATGCATCTGTATGCATTACATGGCTTTCTGAGATCCTTAGCAGCACAGAAACATTAAGCATAAACAGCAGCCATGTTTCACTGAAACTTCAGTGCAACAGTGGTTTTGTATAGTATGAATTTTTTTTATATAAAGTAGCCTTCTGTTAATATGACAGTCTAACCCATAATGTAAAGAAGCTAGTGATTCTTCATCCCCATCATAGGTTAGGTGTTAATGAATTTATTTCTCATATTTATATATTAATCTCATAAATATGAAATCCCTAAACATATTTGTACTGATTATGTCTAAAACGTGGTAACATTTTTGAATGATTATCTATCTAATCTACTCCCCTAGACGTCTAGACTGATAATATTTTCTTCCTTAAATAATCATAATGGTGAGTTAGTATACTATGCTATAATGATAAAGCACTTGTTAAAAATTTTCCAAATACCATATAGACCAAATTCTGCACTGATTTTCAGCCTACAGAACTCCAGGTTTGGTGCAGAATTATCTGTGTACATGCATGAACTTGTGGGACATGTAAAGACATGTATAAAACCCATGAACACATCAGTCTCCAATGTGCATAACTACACAATACACATGAACATAATTTAGTACAATCCCAGGAACAAGTGTTCCTCTGGGGTGGAACATGTTAGCTGTTTAACAGCTCAAAGTAGTTTCGCACAACAGCCTGGAAAAGGAATTTAGGAAGGACACTATATCCAACTGAATTACAGAGAAAATTAAGCAAATTTAAATTTGTTTGATGTAGATATTTGAGCAAATGCTGTTCTGTTTGCAAAGCTCAGTGCTCCATAAAAACACTACTCTAAGGTTTTGATTCTGTAGTGATAGGTCTGCTTACTATATTGATGCCACTTACCAAATTACTTACGAAGGGGTAGCTGTCACCATGCAGGCACTAAATTAAGCCACATGAAATTAAATTACTTGCATTACTCTCCACAGTTCCCTGATTTTCCCCAATTCAGGAAGGCACTTAAGCATAGGCTTAAATGAGAGCTTGAGGGTGTGAGAGTTTAGTAGCAGTTTGGCAGTGTGGCGAGGAAGCCAGGATCATGACCAATATATGGAATGTGTACATTTATATGTTTTTCTAATTCTATGTCTGATTGAACTCCTGCATTAGCAGTATCTGCCTGTGTTCCTAATTTATTTGTATGTAAAACATGTCTGTGGCTTCTATATCAGCAAGCTTTGCAATTTCCTACTCAATTGTGTACATGTTGAGTAAGCCAAAACAATCAATTCATATTTTTGTTAACTTCAGAGCCCCTGCATATGTAGAGTTTGTGGAATGCTACTTGAAAAAGTTTTGCAAAATTATTTTTTTCTGTGAGAATGACTTTTGCTTAATAAGACAGAGTGTAAATGCTTTTTAGTACATGTGGGGGTCTTTAACCTAATTTCACTATGGAATTCTAAATAGTCTTCAGGTGCCAAAGCATTTTCATTTGGTAGAATATCATCATATAGCAAAAACCTAAATTAAGGACTTGTTTGTGAGATTGCAAATAAGTTTGAGCAGTATAGTAGTGTTTTTTCAACTGTGAATAAGTAGTGACACATTTGTTGTCTCTTCATAAGCCTTCACATACTCCTAATTACAACATCAATTCATCATCTTTATCATTGTCATCCATCTCTGCCAGGCTCCCGCATAGAGGATTGCCTGTGAGGCTTTTCACACTTTTCAATCCAGAGCTTTTACAGCTTATTAGCCCCTCAGATATTATATTTTTGTTCCTCTACCTGATATCTTGCTGACTCTCCAGTCTTCACATCTATTCTTGGGCGACCTTTGAATATTTTATGCAATGTTACCATCAACGATTTCATTAGAGTTTATCTTTCTTTCTCATCATATAAGTCTTTACTAATGCAGGAAAGATAGAGCTTTGATGATATTTGCATCTCAGATGCACTTAGAACATGAAATCCACTTATAGAATTGTTAGGGCAGCTACTCTTGTTCACACTGTCTGATTTTAACAGTACTACCATGATTCCTTCGTCCCACCCCCTCATTTTTGAACTTCTTTATTCCTGCTGTTTTATTGATTGACTTACAACGGCAGGGAGACCAACATTCACATTATTTATTATTATAACCCTGCCATCCACCCAAACTTCATAAACAGATTTAAAATCCAATATTTTATGGAAACTGTAATCTATCCATTTCCCTCTGAAAATAATCCATAGCTGCTTCTCTCTAGCTTCATTGGAAATAGAAAACAAGCCTGTATTTATTGGGTCAAACATGTGGTCTTATACTGTTTTCCTTAAATATTAGTATAGAATTTTGACCTTTTGTTATAAAACTTACCCTCACCTGAAGATAACGTTTTTACCTGCTTTACTTTGGATGATAATTCCTCAGAGGTTGTAAAGATGTGAAGCACAAATTTTCATTCAAATTTTAAGTGAAGACAAACTGTTTTGCCCGCTGTTTTGCAATGGAGTTGTGCATGAACTTGCTGTGCATTTTAGAAATCAATAGTATCTCTTTCCTTTAAAGAGCACATCCGCCGTATAACCATGCAACCATTCTAACTTAAGGAAGAACAAAAATACAACACTACTATATTTTTGCCAAAATTATTTACTCAGTGTTCAATTTATAGGTTATAATTATTTATCAATTATTTACTCACAGCTTATAGTTTACAGGTTATAATTCAAAATACTGAGCTAGAGGTTATAATAATACAAAGAGGAGCAAATGTCACCAAGAAAAACATGTTCTATGGTCTGTCAGTGTATACTGATGTATTTAATAGGGTAATTTTTGTTTTTTGGTTTTTTTAGGGTAAACAAAATAAAGTAAACCCTAAATTTAAAATAAAAGCAATAAGGACCAAACAAAAAAAGTCAGATCTTTATCAAGTTTTAGGTTTCAGTGACACTCTGTATTCAGTATTTTTCATTATTTAGATTGATTACAAATTCCTAAAACCCTCTACATGCATCTTTGGGAGGCAGAGGAAGGAGTATCTGAACAAAAATCACATGAGCTGGGGAGGAGCAAAGGGCTGTACTGGTGGGCATCCTGAGTTCTCCTCCACTACCTGCCAGGTACTGGGGATGAAAATATTTTACTGTATGTGGCACTTTAAAAATATTATTTAAATATGAAATAAGCAAACCTAATTTTTCCACACTTCACTGATGGTCAAAGTGAAGACTAGAGAGGGTGAATGAAATAAAGAGTCTGGTGGCACTTTTAAAAGCTAACAAACTTATTTATCACATGAAACTTAGTTTCTGAAAGTCACCCAGCTAGACTGTCAGAAGTAGGGTTACTCAGAACACATAGTGAAACCATATTCCTATATGTGTAAGAGTGCTTATTAAGGCTAGTCCAATACCAGAAAGAGAACAGAAGGACTTCTCAAGGTTACCCCGTTAGGCTTTTGCACGCTGCTTCCTCCTAGTACTACTGCTCCTAAGGTAGAGGTGCTCTGAGTTTTCATAGAAAAAAATTAAAATATTAGGGGTATGATATTGCCCATTTTCCTGTTAGTCTCACCGGATCCTAATACTGCATTATTCACAAAATCTGAGCTGTACCCATGATGTTCAGGTTACTGTTACCCTGATGCTGTGGCTGTTCCACAGATTTGTGATGACTTTGATAACGTCATGAAAAATGACAGTTATTAGTCTGGTGTATATGCATATTGTATACACTTGAATTTAGCTAACTCGACAGAGTATGTACTTTCATAAAATATCTTTGTTTTGTTATGGGCCATGATTTTTCAAAGTGTATTTCAAGACTTCCTTTTTATTTCCATTTTAAATGCAAAGATTTCCCTGTGTGTAAATTACATCAGCTCTACTGAAGCAAGAAGCAGCACAGAAAATTATTTACTACATGACATCCCTTTTTGACAGATAGGTCCAGAACAAGACTTCAGGGTAGGGTGAAAATGTTCTTGAGGAGTCAGCACATCCTTGAAAAATACTGCTTCCAGATTTTGTAGCACAGTAGTTATTGTGTAATTTATGGTACCTTGATGTTTTTATGCTTTACTGATACCTGCACCAAAACAGTGTATTTTACATATTAGCTCTCTATTATTTTTCCTACAGTCTACTAGAATATGGTGAACTTGCCTTTCAAAGTTTGGCATTTTTAATACAAGGACACCAGGAGACTTTTGCTCCTACTGAGAGCACAAAATATTAAAGCTTTTCAATTTAAAATATTGCCAGAGTGTAATGCTATAGTCTTAATTCTTGTAATTTGAAGTGTAGAAATGTATATATTAAAGTGGCTGAAATATATATTAGTTAAAAAATTCATAACAGGCAAACATATTCCTTGCTAATAGATTGGGTTCACTTTTTGCAGCAAAAGCTGTCAATTGATGATCAGATTGCAGATATGCAATAACTCAGGTACATAACCAGAGAATCACTCAACAGTGCTAATGTTGTAATAATTATTCTGCATTCAGCAATCAGCTTTCCACCTCATCTACTACTAGCAAAGATGAGGATAGGTCTCCTGTGCCAGCTTTGCTGCTGTGCAGTAATCAGACATAACAACTTGCCATTTTGGCATACTAAATCATGACTTTTATTTCCTTCAATAATCACTGAACTTATCTGAGAAAACAAATGGCCATTAATGAGACTCTGTTATCCAAAGTCTTTCTTGTAATCTACTTTGACAACTGAGGTAAAATATTTCTAGTAAAAACTCACTTAACAGGCACAAATAATCATGCAATAACTCTGTAATTATACTGTAATAGTTGAACACACATACCTGATAATGATTACCATGTGGTCACAAGTATCTGGTTAATTTTATTTTTTTGAACTGAATAATTATTTTCTAATGCCTAAGTTCCTTTCTGGAGCTGGGCTGCTATCTCTGTGCCTCAGTGTTACCAAGTTTGCCCACCAGCTTGGGGTGTGCTCATTTGTTAGGGTTACTTCCTCTGGGGGGGGGTTGCAGTTCTATTAGTTACTGTTTGTGTCACTTGTGTTTTTATATGGAGCTCACTTCTCCTTTCTGCAAGTCCCTCCCAATGGAGCCACCCTGGCAGGATCTAAATTTCCCAAGACTGGGTTTCAAAGTGCATCTGAGTGGACCGGATCTATCAGCACTATCAGCTGAACTCAGCAGCCTGGGTTACAAAGCACTTTTCTGCTATCACCCTTATGTGCCCTTGTACTGCACCAAACTAGATTTGCATGCATCTGAGCAGGCTGAGTTAAAAGAGCACTTTCAGCTGCCACTCCTAAATGCCACAGGTTCAGCATGTTGGTGACCCCTTAATGAGCAAAGCTTACAAGGAATTGGGCATCACAGGGATCTTTGGCTAGGTAGAAGGAGCGTTGCTGCAGAGCAATATAGGGAAGCCAAGGACACAGAGGAAGTCTGGCAACCAGCTTGATTAGAAAAGTTACTTTATTGCCAGGTGCCTAAAACTTATGAATAATTATAAAGGTTAAGAAAAATACCCAAACAGTTACAATATTAGTAACCATACAAGTAGAAAGAAATGATCAAACAGTTACAGGATTACCCAGTTTCAGTTATAGTATTGGGGAAAGCCAGCCCAAGTGGATTACAAAAGATCAGGGTTAGAGAATTATAGTTGGACTAAAAGGAAAAAAGGTGTGTTTGGGGGGGTTGTCTCACCACTCAGTGTGGCTTGAAGGTACCCAGGAACCAGACTGTTCAGCTTAGGATATGGAGTGCTGGAGACAGGCAGAACCCCCACCACGATCAGCAAGGAAAAGATGAAGTCCCAGTGGACCAGCTGCAGCTTTTGGGTCCAGGCATCAGAACAGATTCAAAACTAACTCCCATGCAGAACTTGGGTAGAGATTTTTGTAGGGAAGAAACAATGGTTACTAGGGTTGTTCGGGGGTAAATAATGACTTACGGGAGTATACCAGAGGTGTTTTGTTTAGGTGGGCAATAGGAACTGATCGTTCCTGGTGATGGGTGGCATTCCTCTGAGGGAGCTTACAATGCAATCAAGCAGATTCACTATGTTGAATATCAATTGAAGATCTATTGACTAGAATTAGTCTGATAACTGCTGGGCTGGGTGTGTGCAGACATGAGTTCATTTGTCTCAGGAGCAGGAATCCCCCATCATGCAGTGCTTTTCTGCTTTGCCAGTCCCAGAATTCCAACTCCTGCCTTGGAGCTTGGTTTGCCGTTCAGTATGCTAATTCTGGTTCCATCCTTGATGCAAATGAAGTTTCTGCTGTCCATTCAGTGTGCTAATAGCTCACATATTCCATGTAGATGAGGCTAGAGGAGTTGCACTAATTCCAGCACCCTTGTTCAAAGGGGTTTTAGGTGTGTCTCCCACTGCCTTTCATTGTTTGTGGTTTCTGGTTCAAGCAGAGGCTGGAGGTGATGGGGGAGTGGGTGCGTTGAGTCTCAGTGGCTGGATAGTATGCCCTGATTCTCCAAGAACACAAAACTATCAAGTAACGTCAGTTCCCTCATCTGTAAAATTGGGATAACGGTCCTGACTGTCTTTGCTTATGCACTTTGAGATCTATTGATAAAAGTGCTATTTCAGAGCTAGATATTCATTATTTATTATTATTATTATCTATAGAATGTAGACATGGGTCTGTGTGTGCATATATATGCATTTTGTACAGACCTACTGAAATTTGTCTTACATATATGGGACCATTTCAGTGATAAATTGTATAAATAATAGTCATCCACATTCTCTGTATTATACATATGTTGCTGTAATAAGGAGGAATTTTACCAGATTTGGTCATTTACTTCAAGGTGGCCATTTTGACATGTTCCATGGCTGACACATTTAGTTTTGTTGAGTATTAGAAAAAGCAGCTGTGGCTATTGAGTGATAAGGTTACATTTAGAATTTAAAGCAGGAAAAAAAATACTAAATGGAGGCTGGGCCATAGATCTGAGACGTGTGGGACTGAAAAATGGTTCATCATCACACATTATATTTTGTGAACTGGTGCAGTTGAGTGCAAGCTACAGTGAAGAGAAACAAACAGAATAATCAAAACAGAGATAGCATTTCCCTTCAGGGGCTGGAAAACAGATGGAGTTTGCATGTTCCCTTCAAACAGAAATATGCACATTTTGAGCCTGATCCAGGCTCACTTGTGTCACTTGCAGGTTTTTTGCTTTTAATCTCCAAAAGGGCTGGATCAGACGTCTTACAGGATATTCTATTTTAATTTAGAAGAAAATCTCTTTTTCTGGTAAATACTAACCACCATGTTTTTCTCAGGGGTTCTCAGCACCTCAAACTCCCATTTTCAGCACCATTGCAAATCATTCTGTAGCTGTTCACAATATTTCAACAATAACATGTTCAAGTAGATTTTTATGCCTTTTCCTGAATACATGTTGATAATACTGTACAGTGACACTTCTAGAGTCCCATTCATCTTAGGATTTCAGGGTGCTTTGCAAACATACCTTTTAACTCTGAGGCTGCCTTCATTTTAGAGATAGGTAAAGTCAGATACAGAAAAGTGAAGCAGTTTAGTTAAGACATAAAGTGAATCTGTGGCAGACCTATGAACAGAATGGTGCATTACTTACCAGTAACTGTCCTTTGAGACGGGCTGCTTGGATTCATTCAGTATCAGGTATACGTCGCGCAGCACATGATTGGCCAGAAACTTTCTTTAGCCTTGGCCTGTCAGGACAGGGCTGGTGGCCAATGCCCCCTGGCTACTTCATGGCTGTATATATGGCTGCAGTCCTGCCCCTCCCCACTTCCTGTTAGTCGCGAACTCCGAGTAGCGGGGATGGCAGGAGGGATCTGAATGAATCTGAGCAGCCCATCCTGAAGAAGGACAGTCACTGGTAAGTAACCCACTGGTCTTCAAGCGCTGCTCGGATACATTCAGTATGAGGTGACTCCTAGCCATATTGTGGAAGGTGGGCAGAGTTAGAGCCTTATCTGCTGTCAGCACAGCCACCCACAAATGGCACAGCACCCAAAATTGGGCAAAGAAGCAGTGGGCCACCAGGCAGATGCCTACAGACATGCCACTAAGTGCAAGATCTTCGAGAGAAGACATGCATGAGAGTGCCAAGGGGTCCTTTGCCACTATGTCAGGAGACCAGAACTCGAAGAGGGCAGTCCGAGTTCAGTACCCAGGAACCTGCTATATCACAATACCAAAGAGCATCCTTGTCACGAGCAAGACCGTCTAAATAAGAGGCCTGCCCTTCCCTATGAATCTTGTGAAAGGCAGTTGTGATCCAGAGCGAGAGGCTCCTATAGCTGCAGGTGATGAGCAAGGGTGGGATAACTGCCTCCCTTGCCACCCTAACCTTAAAGGGAGGTAAATTGGGTTAAGTTACTAACCAAGACTGGGGAAGGGAACACATTGCCCCTTGACCAAATGGGGGATAGGCAAAAGGCCTTTCCCCATTGACATACTGGCAACAGATGCCAAGGGCAGGATTGATAAGGTTGCCCTAAACTAATGTGTCTTGCTTCCATATGAAAGATAACATAGGAAGAAAATAATGAGGAAGGAAGAGAGGAGGACCCCTCCCCCTTCATCCATTGAAGAATGGGAATGGAGGGCCTGGGGGGGGAGGGCCCTGGAATAACACCTAGACGCTGGGCAGGCCCATCTCTGGGGCCCAAAGTGTCAGAGACACTCTGTCAAGGAGGTCATTGTAAGGAAGGAAGTGGGGATCCCCAGAGGGCCCTTCTTTAGAGGTGATCCTTCCACGGGTTATAGTAGGAAAAAGGGGGACCTTTAGGTACACCCATCCTAGCATCAGGAGAGAAGCCAAACAACGGAGGTCATGAATGTTAAATGACCAGGAAGTGAAAACAGAGAAACTGGAAGAAAGCTGATTGAATTCCCATGTTAGGTTGTCCCTGACCAAAGGGACAGGGGAATGACCTGAGACAGGGATAGTGAGAAACCATCATGGGGTTCTGGGAGGGGCTTATGCAACCTCAAGGCTAGGGGTGCATTTCTTTTCCTTGCCCCTGTACTCTACTCTCCTGATACACAAACTCACGAAGGGAGAGCTGTGCTGAATAGAGGGACGGGGTATCCGGCTGTCTCTATAGATGGGTCAGGTCCCCCCACAAGGGTCGTGCCCCCCAAGCTCCAGAACTGGAGTGTTTGGGGGGGGCACGTGGGTTGCCTGATATTCTCACTTCTCCTCTTGCCTGATATTCTCACTCTCACTTCTATAGAGAGTCAGTTGACCTTCATATCATGGCTGGTTGACTCATCTCTAGCAGTGGGAGTAGGTGTTGGGTCCCGGCTGCAACAGGCCAACTATGAGGGATCTGCATAGATCCTGATGAGTAGAGAAGACGATGATTTAGCCAAGATGCAAGGCAGATGTGGTCTATAATGCCTACTCCAAAAGTGGAGGGGTGTTATTGGTGCACCTCCCCATGTATTGGGAGCAGTAAGGCTTGGGCAGGTCCTGGGTGGAAGAAGGGAAGAGAAAGACCCCAGGGAGAGGGGAGGAGGGGATAAGGCAACCCCTAGTTAGGGAATAGCCAAGGGGAAGCCACCGTGTCCTATAAGGAACAAGGGGCATGAGGGGATGTTATGAAAGTGTCACCCAAAAGGCATCAGGCTTTCCAGCTTGCTAAGGGTTTTGCAAATTCCCTCAGGAGCCAGCGTCCTGCAGGGGAACTAACTGTGAGCTAAGGACCACATGTCCTCAAGTAAGCTCACTCAGGTGTATGAATACCAATGGGGTTTAAAAGTTCTCTCCCCTAGTATCTCCCCTTTTTGTGATTCTAGGGAGGAGGAGGATGCCATAGAAAGGTTAAGGTAGCTCCTAGATGGCTTTCTGGGGGTTTTGACAGAACATGTCCCTTGCCTAGTTGAAGGGAGGCACCAGAGCACAGGGGGTTCCAGTAGAGGGCTAAACATGAGGTTTGCTCATGGGCGGATGGACCAATGAGATATGTTGAATATCCTTGGAGAGGAGGGGTGGGAGCTGAAGAGGCAAAGCCCCTAGGGTGGAGCTTTAGGATGCCTCAAGAGACAGGCCTAATACGAGTCAGAAGACCATGGCCCTGACAATAAAAAGGAGACCACCTGGGGAGGCGAGGAGGGAAAAGGTAGAGGACAAGAGGGTATGAGCTCACCCTCTTACCTACAATCGGGGGGGGGTATGCCATCCCACAGTAATTTCCCCCAAGTTCCATTGCAGGCCAACACGAATAAGAAATGCTCTTGGGGCCAGCAAAGTGGAAGCGTACCCGTCCCAGTGTGCCTGACTGGGGAAGGGTTGGACGAAGTGTGTGGGGGGGAGTAGGGGCCTCTGGGTGCGAGGATGGGGAGTGGGTATTCTCCCCTACATGTCCCAGTGGGCTGTAGCCCTGGGTAAGGGCTGCAAAGCAGGTGTTGTGGTGGCAGAGCATCATGTATCCCCTTCTCATACTTCTTTCACCCCCAGATTTCCACCAAGGCTCAAAGGGCACATGCAACTAGAACCAAGCACATGTGAGGAGAGTTCTTCAGTTGCTGGGCCCTTACTTGACCTGAAGGGTACGGTAGGGGAAGGACACATCATTACCAGAGAGGAGGAAGAGGCGAGGCTGATTGCGAGGGGGTGTTTAACATAAGCAATTTAGGGTGCTGCCCTGAAGTTCAAGGGTTGGATTTGATAGAGGGAGAGGCAACAGTATTGGAGTTGATCACCTTCAGTGGGAGAAAAGGAGGCCATCAACCCTCAGTCCGAGGGCCCCTAAAGGGTAGCCATTTCACTTGTGGGGGGGAGACTACTGTGAGGGCCCTCACCCCAAGCGTTCATGGGGTCGTGGTGGGCTGGGACAACATTGAAGCACCTGGGGAGTAAGCATACCTAGGGCTCTCAGGGCTGACCTAGGGTCACAATTATCACAGATCAGGGAGTTGGTGACTGGGGCACAGAAAGACTGCCCCTTGAAAGGGAAGGTCTAATGTGTAGTGTTGTAAGTCTTGGTTGAGGCCAATTGGTGCATAACCATGGCTGTAGCAATGCCGCAGCTAGCCGTTTCCGAGGCATCCCATGCCACTGTAAGGACTTCACGTGAGGCCAAGGCGCCTTCATCAAGGAAGGCATCCTAATGCTCCAAGTGTTCTTGTGGGAGGAAGCTGTTAAAACCCTTCATAGCATTACACAGATCTAGGGAATATCTGTTAAACAAGGCATAATGGTTAGCAATTCTCAGCTGAAAGGCTGAAGTTGAATAGGCCTTTGACCTGGGAGGTCAAACCTCCTTGACCCCTGGGAGCCCAGGGGTAAACCAGGGCAGCTCAGGCCAGTGTGTTCCAGTGATGTCAAGGACACGAGCATGAAGAGGGATCATAATGGTGACTGGAGAGGATGAAAACTCCAGATTGACTAAGGGGTCTTGGTGCCCCTGGAGGGGCATGAACCTGACCCCCAGGTAGGTGGTGACCCAGTGAAAGAGGCTGAAGTGAGGTAGGGTCTTCTCTGTAAGTAGTTCATGGCTCTAGCCAGGGGAAGGGCCAACCCCGGTACTGGGGTGCCCTCCCTCGGGGCCGTGGTACTGAGTTGGAACTCCCCTTCCAAGGCCTCAGTGGGAGATAACCAGTTTTGAGTGCAGTACCGAGAAGAAGCCGGTGAAGGGAACATTTCAGTAGGAGGCCAGGCTCAAGGCATGCACTCTTGGACCTTCTTGTGGTGCTGAGGCAACGTGTCGGCTCAGTAGGGATTGGATCCCTCAGTTCCATAGTGATATGGGAGCAACGAGTGAGCAGCTCCCCCCAGTGGTGGGTAAACTGAAAGGAAGGAGGACTTACCATTTGCTTCGATGGCCCAGCTGCAATTTCAGGAGCGGAAGAGCCTCTGCCATCTGAAAGTTGTCCAGTGTGGACAGTGCCATGATAGGCTCTGGCCCTCACCCCCCCCCCAGAGGGAGAGCCAGAGAGGCACTGGCACTTCAGTGCTGAAGTTGATGCAAAGCATGCTTACCTGTGCTCTGCTGGGAAGAGGCGCTGAGAGGGCCTGGGTGCCGACTGGCCTGAGGCACTGCTGCCAATGCATGGTGCTCAGATGCTCCGGCCCTTTTCTTTGGAGAGGAAGTACCGGGGATAAGGTCACATGGCACCGAGAGGGTGCTGAGCCAAATGCCGATCACGGCCGTTTATTCACAGCTGGAGAGTGGTGCCGAGAGGGCTTTGGTGCCAGTCCAGCACGCGTTGCAGAGTTAGGGGCCAATCGTGCCTTTTAATGCATAGCTGGAGAGCGGCATTGAGGGGGCTCCAGTGCCAGCCCAGCACACGGTACCAAGTTAGAGGCTGATCACGGCTTTCATTCATAGCTGGAAAGTGGCACCGATAGGGTGCCGACCAGGCACGCAGTGCCAAGTTAGAGGCCGAACATGGCTTTTATTCATAGCTGGAGAGCGATGCCCATCCAGGATGCGGTGCTGCATCAGAGGCTGATCATGGCTATTATTCAAAGCCTGAAAGCGGCAACGAGAGGGTGCCAGTGCTGACCGGGCATGTGGTGCCGAGTTAGATGCCAATCACGGCTTTTATTCATATCCGGAGAGCGGCACTGAGAGGGCTCTGGTGCCAGCTCAGCACTCGGTGCCAATGAATCCTTAGGTGTAATGGACGTACCTGGCATCGGCTGCAGGGCCCATCCTGGGCAATGTTATGCAGCCTTCACTCCCTGTCTTCCTGAGTCCTTCATTTAAAGATCTGCAAATGGAGCATAATTCACCCAGGCCTTTAAGATACCTCCTGTGGGAGCTGTCCCTCGGGTTCAGGTTTCTGTTGGAAGGGCTCGGTAGGAGCACTGGCGATGTCCACAAACAGATCTTCCAGTGAAAATGCTTGTAAAACAGAGCGGAGACACAGGCCCTTGCAAAAGCAAGAAACAGGCTGTTCCATAACCATCGCTGAGAACGGGAAAGAGAAAACTGGGAGGGGCAGGGCTGCAGCCATATATACAGCCATGGGTTGACCAGGGGGCATTGGCCACAAGCCCTGTCATGACAGGCTAAGTCTAAAGAAAGTTCCGGCCAATCGTGTGCTGTGGCACATACGCCTGATACTGAATGTATCTGAGCAGTGTTTGAAGAAGAACAAAAAAATCCTGATGCCTACTCCTTGCCCTGACCAGGGGGCTACCTTACCTCTCACGCAACACAACAGCTATCTAAATAATTTCATTACAAATACAACAGGTAAATTCTTGCTCTGTTACTCCTTTACAATTCACTGGTTTGGCTCATACTGAAGCCACCTGCTTTAAACTCAGCAAAGTTGTACAGGTGTAAATTATGCTGAATTTAGCTGGATACCTTTTTAGTAAAAACATGCTACTGAGTAACATTTTTTTTTTTTTTTTGGCATTAGAAACAAGCCCTGAGTGGTTTTCTCATACCAAATGCCCACCAAAATAACTGGGAGTTTTGCTCTAGTGAGGAATGTAGGATTTGTATTATCATTCCCCGTTCACTGAACTCAGTGGGAGTCTTTCCATTAATGTCAGTGGGCTTTGCATCAAGCTGTTGGCTCACAGGCATTTTATAGTCAGCCAGTCTCTTAGGAATCATTGTGGAAAATGAAAGGGAGAACATGAGGTATGAAACAACTTCCCTTGAGACTATACAGACCCTTCTAGTCTCTGAATGACTTTTGGACAGTTTGGCATTGCTCAAAAATCCAGCATAATATAAATAGACATTCCAAATGAAATTCAGGCAGAGATACCAAGGTGTAGATTACACAAATAGGGAGACAGCATGAAAATAGTTTAATTATTTATTTGTTTGATGGCATCATATAATAAGGTTGTGGCTTATTACACATGTGAATTTGTCACTTCCCAAGGTTATCTATCAGTCTCAGAGTGAATTATTCTTTCTGGGTTATAGTATTTGTCAGTTTGTCATTAAAACACCTTGTTTCAAGACATTGGATTTCTGTTGGTGTCTGCTTATCTATCTTTCAGAATAGTTTTGCTTGACCTTTTTCAGTTTCTATTCAATATTTATGGATCATAGCTATAGCTGGGTAAAAATAAGAGGAGTAAAAAACATGGGTAATCTCATGGTAGAGGTCTACTATAGACCACACAACAAGGAAGAAGAGGTCGATGAGGCTTTTTTATCAGCATTTAATAAAATCATCCAAAGCAAAGGACTTGGTGGTAATGAGGGACTTCAATTATCCAGACATCAGTTGGGAAAATAACACTGAAAGAAACAGATTATCCAATAAGTTCTTGGAATGCATTGAAGACAATTTTTTATTTCAAAAAGTGGAGAAAGCTACTGGGGAGAGGCTATTCTCGATTTGGTTTTGGCAAACAGAGAGGAAGTGTTTGAGAATTTGAAAGTGGATGGTAACTTAGGTGGAAGTGATAGTGAAATGATAGTGTTCATGATTCTTAGAAATTTTGGGAGAGAGAATATCAAAACAAAATCAATAGATTTTAGGAAGGCACACTTGAGCACACTCAGGGAATTGATAGGAAGGATATTATGGGAAGAATGTCTAGGAGGAAAAAGGATAGTTGGCAGTTTTTCAAAGAGACATAATTAAGAGCAGAAGAGCTAACCATTCCACTGCTTAGGAAGAATAGGAAATATGGCAAGAGACCACCTTGGCTTATTTAGGAGACCTTCAATAATTTAAAAATAAAGAGAGAGTCCTACAAAAAGTGGAAACTAGGTCAAATTGCAAAGGAGGACTAGAAACAAATAACACAATTATGTAGAGGAGAAATCCAAAAGGCTAAGGCACAAACAGAGATCAAAATAGCTAAAGGCATAAAGGGTAACAAAAAGACATTCTTCAAATACATCAGAAACAAGAAGAAAACCAAGGACAATGTAGGACCCTTACTCAACAAAGGAAGTAAAACACTAAATGAAGGTGTGGAAGTGGCAGAGGAACTAAATAATTTCTTTGTTTTGATCTTCACTGAGAAGGTTGGAGATTGGATGTCTGACATAGAGGAGGGCAATAGGAATGAGATAGGGTCAGAAACTAACATAGGAAAAGAGCAAGTTAAAAATTACTTGGACAAGTTAAACGTCTTTAGGTCACTGGGGCCTAATGATATGCACCCTAGTGTACTCAAGGAGCTTACTTAGGACATATCTGAGTCATCTGTCATCTGTGAAAAATTGTGGAAGATGGGTAAAGTCCTGGAGGATTGGAGAAGGCCAAATATAGTGCCCATCTACAAAAAAAGGAAATAAGAGCAATCTAGGGAATTATAGACCAGTCAGTTTAACCTCTGTACTGGGAAAAATAATTGAACAGATAATTAAGGAGTCAATTTGCAAACATCTAGAAGAGACTAAGGTGCTTAGGGCTAGTGAGCATGGATTTGTCAAAAACAAATCATGTCAAACCAACTAGATAACTTTCTATGATGTGGTAACGAGCCTTGTGGACAGAGGGGAAGTGGTAAATGTGGTATATCTATACTTCACTAAGGCATTTGTTACTGTCTCACATCACATTCTTATTAATAAACTGGGGAGGTACAAACTAGCTGGAGCTAATATAAGATGGGTGAAAAACTAGTTGAATAACTGTTCCCAGGGAGTAGTTATCAACAGTTCACATTCATACTGGAAGGACATAATAAACAGGATGCTGCAGGGATCTGTCCTGGGTCCAGTTTTGTTCAATTTTTTTATCAGTTACTTAGATGATGGCATAGAGAGCAAACTTATAAAATTTGCAGATACCACTAAACTGGGATTGTGAGTGCTTTGAAGGATAGGATCACAATTCAAAATGATTTGGACAAACTGCTGAAATGGTCTGAGATAAATGGGATGAAATTTAATAAAAACAAGTGCAAAGTACTCCACTTAGGGTGGAACAACACATTGCACACACATAAAATGGTCAATGCCTGCTTAGGCAGGAGTAGTGCAGAAAGGGATCTGGGTATAATAGTGGATCACAAGCTAAGTATGAGTCAGCAGTGTAATACTTTTGCAAAAAAAGCTAATGCCATTCTGTGGTGATTAACAGGAGTATTGTGAGTAACACATGAGAAGTGATTCTTCCACTCTACTCTACTGATTAGGTGTCAACTTGAGCACTGCATCCAGTTTTGGATGCTTCATTTCAAAAAGAATGTGGAGAACCTGGAGAAAGTCCAGATAATGGCAACAAAAATTATTAGAGGTCTGGAACATTTGACCTATGAGGCAAGATTGAAAGAGCTGGGTTTGTCTAGTCTAGAAAAAAGAAGACTGAGAGGGGGTATGATAACAGTTTTCAAATACCTAAAGGTTTTTATGAGGAAGAAGAAGAAAAATTATTCTCCTTACTCACAGACGATAGGACAAGAAGCAACAGGCTTAAATTACAGCAAGGGAGGTTCAGCCTTGGACATTAGGAAAAATTCCTAACCGTCAGGCTGATTAAACATTGGCACGAGTTGCCTCGGCAGGTTGTAGAATCTCCTACATTGGAGATTTTTAAAAGAGGGTTAGATAAAGACCTGGCAGGGATGGTTTAATAGTGGTGCTTGGTCCTGCCATGTGTGCAGAGAACTGGACTCGATGACCTGTCATGGTCCCTTCCAGTTTCTAAGGTTCCATGATTCTAGATTGAACAGTTCTAGTTATTATCTCACAGTGATGGAGAAGAATGAGTCAGAAATAACCAGTATCCTTAATAACCTCCATAAAAAGAAATTCCCTAGAATTGTCCCTAATCACAAATAATTCTCCATATTTCATATTTACAGTTCTGATTACCTGAAATAATTTATTCTGAAATGACTTCTTGCAATATACATATTTATAACTTTGCACATTTTTAGGAGCCATGCATATGAAGAAGAAAAAAGGAAATGAGAAACTCAAGAGCAGCTTCAGGAAAAATGAACAGCAAGGCAGTAAATATAAAGCTATTTCATTTTTCTGAGGTCAGACTCCTCAATGGATTCTCCTCTTTCCAACAAACCATTAATAAAGTAATATGCGTTTGGAAGATGGTTCAGAAATGACAGCAACCATATTGTCATTCTGCCCAAAATAAAAAAAAACAAACCCTAAACATGCTAATTCAGATAAATACTAGAGATGGTCGAAATGAGGTTAGTACAATTTTCCAACGGAAACGTTCTTTTTGCTAAACTGAAATGTTTCATGGGAATATTACAAAATTTTGAATTTTCCCTGGGAAAAATGAAAATGACATCTCCTCCCCAAATCCCAGAATGTTCTTCTCAATTTCATTTTCCAACAGGTTTTCCAGAGAGCTGATGAGGCTGTTTCCTGACTCTGCTTCTTTGTTTCTGGAGAGGCTGAGCATCCTAGTAAAACTTCTGTGCTCTGGGCATTTTGTCCCAGGGCCTCAGGAGGTCATCTAGGCCAACCCTCTGCTCAAAGGAGGATCAACCACAGCTAAATCATCCAAAACAGGGCTCTGTCAAACTATATTTTAAAAACTTGTAAGGATGGAGATTCCAGCAGCATCTACCTAGGTAACCCATTCCAATGATTCATCACCTTCCTAGTGATTTTTTTGGTAATATCCAACGTAGACCCTACTCCACTGAAAAGTGAGATTATTGCTTCTAGTTCTGTCATGTGCTGTCATTGAGAACAGCCTAGCTCCATCCTTCTTGGAACCTCCTTTCAGCTAGCTGTTAAAGGTTGCTATGAAATCCTCCCTCGTTCTTGTCTTTGCAGACTAGACAAAACTAGTCCTCTGAGCCTTTTCTTGTAAGTCATGTGCTTCAGCCCCCTAATCATTTTTGTTGCCCTCCACTGGACTTCTCAATTTTTTCATTTTTTTCTGTAATAAGAGTAGAGGGGGCTGTCTTCCTCTGTAGCATGGGGCACGGATCACTTGCTAGTGGATTCTCTGTGCTTTAAATCATGATTTGAGGACTTTAATAACTAAGTCATAGGTTAGAGCTCTATTACAGAAGTGGGTAGGTGAGGTTTTTGTGGCCTGCATGATGCAGGAGGTCAGACTATCAGATCTTATTGGTCCCTTCTGACCTTAGAGTCTATGAACTGAACAGAAGAGTCCAAATATAGCCTCATCAGTGCCAAATAAAAGGGAATTATCACTTCCTCAATCAGCTGGCAATGCTCCTACTAATGCAGCCCAATGTGCCATTACCCTTCTTGTCAGTAAGAGTACACTGTTGACTCATCTGTAGTAGTGCATGCATGGGATTCTTCTGTGCTAAGTGCAGGGTTCTGCACTTGTTCTTGCTGAATTTTATCAGATTATATTTTGGCCCAATACTCTAATTTATCTAAGTCACTGCTTCCTGTCCCTACCCTCCAGGGTATCTAACATTCTCCCCCAGTTTAGTGTCATTTGAAAACTTGCTGAGGGTGCAATCCACCCCATCCGCCAAATCATGAATGAAGATGAAACCAGCACTAACTCCTGGGGAACTCCACTTGTTATCAGCTGGCAGCTGATAAGAGTCATTGATGACCAGCTGCTAAGCAGGGGCACTGCTGGCTCTAGGCTTTCAGGACTCGAGCCCCAAATCCTAGCACCCAAGTCCTGGATCTGCCACTGGGCCATCTGCAGCAGCCACTGCAGCGGCGACACATGAGTCCCGAGTTCCAGAGCGCCGGGCCCCGGGTCTTTTCTCGGGCCGGCGGTGCTCCTGCTGCTAAGCCTGATGATCTAGTCAGTTTCCTATCCATCCTGTAGTCCATTCATCCAACCCCTACTTCTTTAACTTGCTGATAAGAATACTGTAGGAAATGGTAACAAAAGCTTCACTAAAGTCCCCATATATCACATCCACCACTTTCCTGACATCCACAGAGCCAGAAGGTAATCAGGTTGGTCTGTCATGACTTGCCTGACTTGGTGAACCCAGGCTCACTATTCCTGATCATCTTCCTCTCTTCCAAATGCCTCAAAATGGATTCCTTAAGGACCTGCTCCACAATTTTTTGGGGGTACTGAGGTGAGGCTGATTGGTCTATAATTTCCCAGATCCTTCTCTTTTTTTTTTTTCTGAAGATGGACACTGTGTTTGCCTTTTTCCAATCATCTGGGACCTCCCCCCCCATTGCCATGAGTTTTCAAATATAATGGTCAATGGCACTGCAATCCCATCAGCTAACTCCCTCAGTAAACTCAGATGCATTGCATCCAGCTATATGGACTTGTACATGTCTAGCCTTTCTAAATAGTCCTAAATCTGTTCTTTCAGCACTAAGGGCTACTCACCTCCTCCCTTTTCTGGGCTGTCCAGATTAATAGTCTGGGAGCTGACCTTGTCTGTGAAGACAGAGGCAAAAAAACCAATGATCTCAAGTTGCAGTGAGGGAAGGCTCAGTTGGATATTAGGAGAATCTTTTTTGCTAGGAGGGTAATGAATGACTGGAATGGGTTACCTAGGGAAGTGACAGAATTTCCGTCCTTAGAGATTTTTAAGGCCCAGCCTGAAAGAACATACTGGCTGGGATTGTTTAATAGGGATTGGTCCTGCTTTTGGTATGGAGTTGGTCTAGATCAGTGGTTTTCAAACTTAGGGTTGGGACCCAGTAATGGGTCACAGGCACTCAGGTACTGGGTCATGGCACCCTCTGCTGCTGCCACTAAAAACTAGAATGCAATGCTCAAAGATGTACTTGTTGGATTTCAGATATTAATGATTTTTTTCAACGGGGTCCCGAGGAAAAAAGTTTGAAAACCCCTGGTCTAGATGACCTCCTGAGCTCCCTTCCAACTGTAATCTTCAATGATTCTGTAATTCTATGGGACAAAATAATTTTCAATATAGGTAATTTTGTTCTGGAAGGAATTTCAATTTTCAGCTAGCTCGTATGAACACGTAAAATCATAGAAACTGGGAGGAACCATACGAGGTCACTGAGTTCAGACCTTGCACTCATGGGAGGACCAAGTACACCCTTAAGGCATCTGTGACATTTGTTTGTCTAACCTGCTCTTAAAAACCTCCAGTGTAGGAGATTCCACAACTTGCTTAGGCAACTTATTCCAGTGGTTAATCACCATGACAGGAATTTTTTCTCTAATGTCCAACTTAAACCTCCCTTGCTGTAATTTAAGCCCATTGCTTCTTGTCCTATTACTGGTGGTTATGAAGAACAATTTTTACTACCTCCTCCTTGTAACAACCTTTTAGGTATTTGAAAATGATTATCATGTTCCCTCTCAGCCTTCTCTTTTCCAGACTAAACAAAGCCAGGTCTTTCAATCTTCCCTCATAAGTCAAGTGTTCCAGACCTCTGATCATTCTTGTGGCTCTTCTCCAGTTTGTCCACATCTTTCATGAAACGAGGCACCCAGAACTGGATACAAAACTCCAGTTGAGGCCTAATCAGCACGGAGTTGAATGGAAGTATTACTTCTCATGTCTTACTTACAGTAGTCCTATTAATACATCCCAGAATGGTGTTTGCTTTTTCTGCAACATAGTTATGCTGTTGACTCATATTTAGCTTGTGGTCCAATATGACACGCAGATCTTTTTTCGCAGTACTCCTTCCTAGGCAGTCATTGCCTATTTTATATTTGTTCAAGGGATTGTTCTTTCCTAAGTGGAGTACTTCGCATTTGTCTTTATTGAATTTCATTCTATTTGCCTCAGACCATTTCAACAGTTTTTCCAAATCATTTTGAATTGTGATCCTATCCTCCAAAGCACTTGCAACCCTTCACAGCTTGGTATCATTCACAAACTTTGTAAATGTACTCTTTATGCCATCATCTAAATCAGTAAAGAAAATATTGAAAAGAACAAGACACAGAACAGATACCAACCCCTGTGCTACATCATAGCTGATTCCCTGCAGTTCACTAAGTACTGGTGTTGGAGGCCTATAAAGGAAATACTATTCCAAAGATATTAGGTTGTTTTCATAAAGAGAACAAAACAAAACAAAAGGGTGCAACTATCATTGTCTAAGGCTCTGTATGGTATTTACATTAATAATACATTACTATATTTTTTTAAAAAGTTATGACTTCTACAGGGCTTAATGTGGATACTTTCAGAAACCTATCTGCCAGAAATTAGATCATAGAGGTACACCTTATGCCCACTTCAGTCATATATATGTCAAGGGCACATTGCATGCCATGTAAATCAGTGGAGGATTTAGCCAAGATAGTGAAGCTGTGAGGGGAAAATATGCTTCATCAAGGCTCACAGTCTGTCTGTCTCCACAGCAAAACACACTGTGAGAAGCATCCATCTGGCATGAGGTGTGCAGTACTGCTAATATACAACAGGGTGCAGCATAAGGCAAGAAAAATAACACCAGGCCTGAATACAAATATTTGGGAGTAGCTCTACAAAAGTTCGAGGAATTACACAGGCACAAAATGGTGAAAACGGAGCTCAGAGTCAAGTATACTATCTCTAATATTATTCAAGGATATTTTGCTGTGAAAAGGTATTGATGTTTTCTGTTGTGTATTGAAAAATCACTGAGCACATACTAATATTTCATTAATGAAACACTTAGAAGAAAATGTTTCTAAAGAGTGAAGGATCAGAAGAGCAGCCTACGAGCTTAGAGGCAGCTTCCTATCTCTCTGTTCTGTCATCAGACTAATTCATCACAGGTGCACGTTAGCATATTAGTTGCAATTTACGACTATTTATCATCCCTTGTCCATTCTCAGACATTTCTGAAAAATAGAAAAGCAGTCGCTCATGTGAACCCCATTTTAGCTCAGGTGCATGCTGAAATGATTAACCCTTTACTGTTCAGAACTGCAGTATAATATTATTGGAGGACCATGTTGAAATATTTGAACTTAAACTCTAAATATTCCTCCTTTTTATGTCAAGTCATAAACCTGGAGCTAAATTTCCATGCACTACTCTTGCTGTATGATCTTCACTCTGCTACAACTTTCATACCTACCTACATATACATTTATAATCACAGAAGCAGATTAAGGGTTGCCTTGTAGCACTTTTTCACTTGTTGAGCCATTGTAAATGGGGTAGAGCTGGCTTCTGAGGATTTCCTCCATTTTTCCCAATGGGATGATGTTGGCAGATCCTTACAAAGATTCCCTTCCCCAGATTCCTTTTGTGAATGAACAAGGAGTCCTATGGCATTTTTTAAGACTAATAAATTTATTTATCGCATGAGCTTTTGTGGGAGAAACCCCCACTTTGTAGATGCTTGAAGATGGGGAAATCTGTAAATTCTGCATCTTCAAGCTTCAGAAGCAGGATTTTCTCCCATGAAAACTCATGCGATAAATAAATGTTAGTCTTTAAAAGTGCTACAAAACTTCTTGTTTGTTTTGCTGAACTAGATTAACATGACTCCCTCTTTGGAACTTTTGTGAATGGTTTACTTCAGGAATGGGTGGGTGGGTGCGGGGGCGACAGCAGCTGGAGGAAGATTCTCTTTCTCAGCTGCAGGTTCTGCAGCCACTGGTTCCCGTGCTCAGCTGTGCAGGTGCACAGAGGGGACCCTGTCTGTGCCAGCTCCCAGGGAGGGCAAGAGGGTCAGACTGTTGTGGTCTGCCCCTGTGCTGGCAGTTGCCCTGTCACACCTGGTCCAGAGCCAGAGGAGTCTGGCCAATGCATAGAGGGTGTGGAGTGCTGTGGGCACATTGCTGGGGCATGTCGGGGTCCCTCACCTCCTCAGGTTCCCCATTGCCACACACAGTATGAAGGGTGGTGTGGTCACTTACTTCCTGTTGTAAAGGCGTGGCCAGGACAGAGGGGCACTTTTGCTGTGGTGCATTGTGAGCCAGCTACTCACAATGTACCACTCCTAGGATGACCTAGCAGATGCCAGCGTGGACGTGGGCAGCCTCCTGTCATTTTGAGCATGGACTCTCTAAATTGGCTTAACAAGGTCTAGTGTAAGCTGACTTAAAGTAGACTTTATTAAGTCAGCTTAACTGAGCCCTCTAGTGCAGACATAATCTTTGTTTCCAAAAAAATAGTTGTTTTTTCCTGAACTGGGGTTGTCCTCTCTCTTCAATTCCACATTTGAAGAAAACACATTAGAAAATTTAACGACATGTGATGGAGTCTTTTAGTATTCTTGGCAAGAGAGAAAAGCTTTGTTATACACACAGTCACATTCCACATAAAAAAATTAACATGAACGTCCAGGTGATTTCATGAATATTCATTTGTACAGTTTAATCAGCTTCTGCTTATTATCAGCATTTACATTTGAAACAGGTATGCAGAATGTAAATAAAGGATTCACAGAGCTCTTATTGACTTTCCTTATGGTCTATCACTTGCTTTCAATATTTGCTTTTATGGATGTGTGGATTACAGTTACTTGTTTGGTTAAAATGCTGTAGCTCCACTATTGATGTGATGATGAGTTCTTGGAGTAGTCAACTATAGTTCACAGGGGTGCAATGTCTCCTCTGTTTTTTTTAATTATTGCTGCTTCTGGCAGTGCTCAGTATGGAAACTTTTTGTTTTAAGTCAGTGGTCAGAAAATTAACCAGGGAACTCAGAAAGACAGATGTCAGTTAAATGATCCTCAAAGTACCTGAGCAGGTATTGGCTATCTTGGAGAAAACACATTATTTGCCACCTGCCCCCATCCTTAAGTCTAATCCTGGTTTTCAGATCAAATCATAGGGTTGGAAGGGACCTCATGAGATCATCAAGTCCAACCCCCTGGGGTTTGAACCCAGGACCTTCTGCATGTTATTTCATTTCTAACATCCAACTAATGTATAGGTCTTTTCGCTAAAGCTGAGCCAACTGTTTTTGAACCCCCACATAGGAACCCCAGCAATATAAATTTAAGGTTTCTATGTGTATTTAAGACTGTATCTCTGCCTGAGATGGTGTTCTGAGCCTGCTTTTTCTGTCCTTGCCTACCCCAAATCATATGGATTTTCTTCATTACTATGAGAAGAGATAAAGATGTTGTTAAAATGTTCAAGGTGGAATTGAGTTGATATATAAATGTACAAATGAAGGATAGTTCTGATCCCTCCTCAAGACAGATGCCAGAGTAAGGTCAACCTACTGGTTGGAAAATGCAAAGAGGGGTAAATGGAGATTTGAGAAAGAAATGCTAATAGACCATAAAAGTACCCATGGCCAAAAATATTACCTTATTTCTTATTCCTCCCACGGGGTATAAAGGAGGTGGTACCAAAGCCCCCAAATTCAAGACTCTTCACATGGAGTATGACCACAGATTGGATGAGGTAGAACTGGTGTAGTCAACAGAGGTATAATTAAGTCTACAAAGAAGAGGGAAGGGAAGAGGGATTTCTATGAGCATGTAGGGCTATGATTAGAGAGAAAGAAGTTCTATTGGAGTGAAGAGTTATGCTTGTATGCTTGCTTATTTAGCCCCAATAAACTCATTACAGGACCGGCACTCTAGACATTGGCCTGCTGTTTTCTGAGTGTGAACATGTCTGGGAACTGAGAGACAAAGTGGCCCTAACAAGGGGTTAAGTTGGCCAGGCAGGCCAGTTAAGTCCATTGGTTGCACCTGGAGGAGGAGCCAGCAGCAAGCCACTAATTAGTGGTAGGTTGAGCTAGGCAAGAGCAAAAAGGGCTTTAAAAGGCAGGGAAGGAAATTTAAGAAATGATAGAGCTACAGTATGCAGATAATTATTTTTAATATTTTTCCTAGATGGTCCTCTATCATTACAGGGTAGACTCTAGAATTGCCACCTCTGCAAAAACAAACAGCAGGGATGGATCCAAGTCTTACTGAAGTAGGTTTTGGAGAACTAGCAGAGACAGGAGGAAGTCTACGTTTACCAGTAAAATCATAGATACAGCTGCCTGAACAGCAGTGGTATTTATTTTAGCTCCTGGGGGAGTAAATATTTTTTCTTTGAGGCTGGGAAGAAATTTCCTGGCAAGGCAGATTGGCAAAGACTCTGGGGATTTTCTACCTTCCTCTGTAGCATAGGGCATGGCTTACTTGCTGGTAGATTCTCTATACTTTAAAGTTTTTAAATCATGATTTGAGGACCTTAATAACTCAGTCATAGGTTAGAGCAGTGGTTCCCAACCTTTATGAGTATGAGGACCCCTTTTTAATGTTGAAAAATCTTATGGACCCCCATATAGAAATAGTTATCAGAGACTGACTGCAGGCAGCAGTGCTGCAGAAGGGCAGTGGAGGATGTGGCCCCTACCTGATCCCAAGCGGTGGGGACATATGTAAGGTGAGGCTGCTCACAGCAGGCAAATACAATTCATTTAGAATTTTAGCAACGTCTCCAACATGAATCACTGACCGGCAGTGCTGGGGCTGGACTGGACCTGGGCCTCCTGCCATTGGCCAGCAGCGACTGGGGCCAGCTATATTCATGGACCCCTTGCAATAACTCTGCAGACCCCCAGGGAACCACTGGGTTAGAGGTTTATTACAGAAATGGGTGGGTGAGACTTTTGTGGCCTGGGTTGTGCAGGAGGTCAGACTAGATGACCATATTGGTTCCTTCTGACCTCTGCATCTATGAAATTGGCAGAGGCAGCAGGAAGTGAAAGTGGGAGAAAAGAGGTAAGGAGGACAGAAGCCTAGTGAAGGTACTGCTATACCTGTGAGGGATGAGGACATCTAAAAAGAGTGCCCCTACCCCTGTGGAGACAAGAAGCCTCACCTAGACAGCAGGAAGAGAATGAAGCCCAAGAGACTCCATCCTGTGGAAAGAACAAGAGAGTCAGGGTGTGTTTTCCTGCAGTTAGCAGGCCACCTAAGAAGCAGATGCCCATATCTGGGCTGCAGGAGGAAGGCCAAGCCAGAGGGGTGGTTAGAGTAGAGAAGATTTGAGTCTGAGCTGCTGAAATGATGAGGCAAAAGGTTTCTTTCAGGTGCCTTGAGGTTAGCAGTATAAAAAGGCCCAGCACTTTTATGGAGGGGAAAAGTAGCAAAGGGGAAGTCACTAGCCTCAGAAAAGTAGGCTAAGTTCTTCAAGTGCTGCTCAGATACATTCCGTATTAGGTGTTTATGTGCTGCAGTGCACAATTGGTTGGAGGCTTTTTGCCCTAGCCTGTCAGAGCAGAATCAGCGGCTGACACACCGTTTGGCCACTCCCATGGCTATATATACAGCCCTGACACTGACCCTCCCCGGTTCCTTTTTCCGCCTTCAGTGATGCGTTCGCAAGGGCAGGGCTGTTCTGAAACCAAGTGCCTGTTGTTACTTCTTTGTATGAGCCTCCAATTTAAACTAGAGGATCTGTTCATGGATATCGTTCCACCAAGAACCGGCACTTCTACAGAATGTGAGAGGTCAGAGCCGGAAGATCACTCCCAACAGCCACCAAAGATGCCGGGCTTCAAACCCTGTGCTTCTTGTGACAAGGCTTTCCCGTGGGATGATCCCCATGAGGAGTGCCTTTGGTGCCTGGGTGAGTCCCACTAGGCCACTGACTGCTCCATCTGTCAGTCCTTCAAGCTGAGGACACTGAAAGACAGGGAGCAAAGGTGCCGTGTGTTGCCCTTAGAGTAAGCGTGGCAGCCTATCCCCGAAGAAATGGAGTTGCCTTTGTTTGGCACTGGAGTCCTCTTGGTGCTGCTCCCCTAGAGAGCAGAAGATGCAGTCGGCGCTGACATCGGTGCCAAAGCACTCCCACCAATCCAACTCTCCCTGGCCAGGCCCTTCCCAGCACTGTGAGCACGAAGTGGTGCAGATCCCAAACACACCCTGGAGGCCATTGAGACAGCAAAGGCTTTGTTGCTGTTGCCTACGCCCACTGCTCTGAAGCCCCCTAAGCAGAGAGGAAAGCCTGCCTTCCTCTCGGGGAAATAGACTCCTCCTGATCGGTACCTCTCCCTGGCGCTGCAAGGAGAAGCTCTCCCGAGGGTGCCAGGTGGTATCATCCCAGGCCAGACTCTAAAGTACCATAGATCATGCTCCACTTCTCCTTGGTGCCGTAGTGCCTCTGCTTCAGTGGCGCCATCTGCTCAGCCCAGCGCCGAACCTTCTATGCCACGAGAAAGCTCCCACTCCCCAAGTCTGGAGGAGATTACCACCTCTAGAAGGGGCAGACAGGCTGCACTGAGTGCCTATTGGTACCGTCCTCATGAATGGTCAGTGCTGAGGGAGGTCGCTTCACAGAGGGCTTAGCGCAGTACCATAAAGCCTGCGCCTATTAACACAGATAGGGAGTTGAACCCTAGGCCAGGGTCTTGTAGAGAGGACACAAAGGCCCATTTTGATCTTCTACACTGGGTTGCTGCCCACATGGGCTTAGAGGCTGAACCTATCAGGAGGGACCAGGACCCCCTATTTGATCCTGGTGTATCATCCCTGCTGGAGGCTATAGTGGTGCCTCTGCACCCTAGCATGCATGACATTGCCAGATCCCGATGGCAATGCCCTACCTCTGTTCCCCTGGTGTTGGATATAACAGCTCACAAATACCAGATCCCACCAGAGGATTTTCATTTCCTCACCTGTCACCCAAGTCTGAGTCCACGGGTGATTGAAGTCACCCTAGGGCGTGGAGTACAACACCCTCTGGATCCCATGTCAAGGTCCAGAGGGGCTAGACAGTTGGAAATTCTAGGAAGGAAATTATACTCAACCTCAGCCTTCCAGCTATGTATAGCTAATCACCAAGTGTTGGCGGCTAGATACACCTTTGGATATATGGGACTCCTTAAAAAGATTTAGAGACCTACTTCCCTAGGATCATAGGGAAGATTTTGAGTCCCTCCTAGAGGAAGGCTTGCTGGCATCCCAGGATTCGCTCCTAGCTGCGTGGGATGCCTCAGACACAGCAAGCCGAGGGGTAGACACAGGGCTGGCTCAAGGGGTTGAGGTGCCCCAAGCCAAATTTTGATTTGGCACCTCGCCCCATCTTATTCATGGAGGCTGAAAACAGTTTCCAAAGTGCATAAATCTCCAGCGTCTGCTTGCAGAGGCATTTAAAGTGCACTCTGCCTACATGACTTAAGCTGCAGGTTGACTAACGGTGCCTGAGCTGCTAGGAAGGAGTTGAAGAGACAGGAGCCAGCTTGATCTTCAGGTGGGCTAGGCACCCCTAAGAACTGTCACCTGAAGCCATGTCTGTCTTTTGCCTCAAAGTAGAGCTGGCCCTTGGTAGTCACGGCTGTTGTTATGAGGTGCATGGTGTGGCTTGAGGAGGCAGGCCTACCTCAAACCACCCAACAGGCCATTCAGGACCTTCCCTTTGAGGCACAGTCCTTATTTGCAGAGGACTCAGGCCTCCTTTTAAGTGGCGCTAGAGACTCCAGATTGGACAACCGATCTCTGGGTATGCTCCCATCTCAAACATCTAGTCCTCCTAGTCCTCACCATCATAGGGAACGGCAGACCTCTCAACTAGCTAGAGTATGAGAGGAGCCTCTCAGATACCCTGACATCTCACTTTCACAGGGCTCCTGTCCTTAGACTACAGGGCCCACCTGAGGTAACCACCCTGGGCATATATCACTATTCTTTCACTGCTTTCTTCTTTCCTGTGAAAATTTGTCAGAAATTAGCAGAGGGGCCCACAACCCATGGAGGGGGGAACACCTTCTGTGTTTTTCCTCATACCCTCCTCTCTATGCTAGAGCTAGATGACTGATCAGGGATCCTATGGGCAGGGGCCCCCTTTCATGAGAGTTGCTGGTCTCACAGCTGAACCTGCAACTACTCTGGTTGCTCCTGGCACATTGCCCCCTCTACCTCCTGGGTTTTATTCTGCCTTCTCCCAAGGGCGTATTGGGGTTGACCTCTCAAGACCACCTATTTAACACCTTCCCTTCTCTTCTTGCAACCCTAGCATTTCCCACTTTCAGGAACCTCAGTGCTCACCAGAGCATAGCTTAGCATGAATTAAGAAGGCATAGTTAAGAACAGAGGCTGAGCCAGGGGCAAATCCCGCAGGGCTTGATCCCATGAGCAATGGGGCCCTCGTAGTGCCCTATAATTCTAGGGTGGGACCCTTAAACCTCTTACTTAGGGTTCCCCAGCTGTTGTAAGAAAATACTCTTGCAAACGTGACTTGGATAGCCCTTAACTCACAGACCCATGGGGCCACCCTCCACCATGTTATTAGATGAGCACTGTGCATTGTTTGTCTGGGCAGGGCATGCAATATCCATATTCCTTCCCCCCCACCTTTCCTTTCCGTTCTGCAGTCACCTTAGGCTAGTGGGGAAACAAGGACTGGATTTGGTCATTGATCAGTGGGCACCCCAATGCCGTTTTGTTTCTCTGCACAGGGAACCCCCTCACTCCCTCCTTTCAGCAAGGTCTCCCTATGAGTATGTCTCCCTGCAACTTGTCGAGTAGGGGTATCTTTATGGCTCTTCAATTTCCTATGATACACAGCCTTCTTCTCCAGCTCTTCAGTGGGGGGTTTATCCCTGTGTTTTTCTCAGTCAGAAGGCAAATACCTGTGGCTATCTAAGTCTTCTGTCTACATCCTTGCCCTTTAAGATTGCCATGAGTCGAGCTCTTCCTGTCCAGTTCACTCTCCCATAGCTTTCCGGGTAAGCGTGTTCAAACATGGGGGGTTGGTTCTCTCAAGTACTTGCAATCTACACCCCTCCACTGTGCAACTTTGATGTGGTTACCTCCACCACCTTGGATATACCCCTCCCTCTCCCCTTCTCACTTGCTGAAGGGGTCCCTCAATGGTTCCCCTCCGCTACTCCACCCCTATGATCTAGTGGGGCATTATTGATCCTTGCGAACCAGTTAAAGGGAGATAAGGTTCTCTTTCTCTCTCGGAAAAGGATGGGTGGGGAGGCAAAAGTCCTCCCTCCACTTTTTTTTCCCCCATTTTTTTCAGGGTTCTTTTTGGGTGATTCCTATTTTGATACTCTGGGACCGTGTCTGCCCTAAGGGGTGATCAACCATATGCTTTTTCATGGAGACCCTAAGAGAAGTTAGATGTTGCAAACTTCCCATCTTCATTCTCACCTCAACTTCTAAGGCTGGTACAGTCAGTTTACTCCACCTTATGGGAGGAGCTAGGGGAGCATCCTTGTCTGGAAGTTCCAGATGGTCACCCATAAAACTTGGTCTCTGAGGTGCCCTATTACCATCCTAAGATGAACCCTCTCCCCTCAGGACAACTCTGCTAGATTCCTTCACTGGGTTTTTTTCCCCACATGGCTTATTGACATGTGGAGGCCATGGGACTACCCCTTGCCCCCCCCCCCCAGCCCCTCACCTCCTCTTTTCCCCAAGATGGGTGGGGTGGACCTCTACCCAACTGTAGTGATATGCTTGTAGAAAGTTGTAAATTTAAAAACACTCCCTAGCATGGCCCAGTGTTGTGTAAATTGGGAGACATCACCCAAAGAAGATCTAACATGGCTGCTTCCAGGTACACGCCTGGATACCTGTCTGTATGATTAAAGTTCTATTCCTTACTCATTCAGTAGTATCGTCTTTAATTAACCCTCAAGATCATTACATGGTGTCAGAAGTGGGATTTGCGTTTACAATTATATTTACTTAGGCTTGCACTTTTGTTTTCAGTGTCTTTTCAGGTACCATAGGTGCTACTGCTTTGGAAAGTGCATTTGCTGTGAACATAAATTTGCCTGGTGTGTAGGTCACCAATAAATTGTATTTTTGCAATTTGATAATTATTTTTTGAATTTTTAAGGTACAGTTATTTAATGGTTTGTTAAATAATGCAATCAAGGGCTTGTGATCTGTTTCAACTTTCGCTTTTTGTCCATAAATATACTGATTGAATCTTTCACAGGCAAACAAGATTCCTAAAAGCTCCTTCTCAGTGTGCGCATATTTAGTCTCTGCTAAACCCTCAAGATCATTACACCAACCTTCTCAGTTGAGGTACAGGCCAGTCTCTCAATGTGCAATAAATGACCCATCTTTGCTACTTCCCACTACCCACAGTTCCGCTGCCATAGTTCAAGATTGAAGGCCTCAGGACTTTAATGGCATCAGGAATTTACATACCAATTACTATGCAAGTGACAGACTTCTCTCTCTTACACGTCTCACTGGCGGAAGATCCACATCTCCTGACTGTTTACTAAATACATATTTGCTATAGGCTCCTCTAGAGCAGTAGGTAGAGCCCAGTTGCATAAGGGCTGATCTACTTTTCCCCCCAGTGTACATGGAATAACCTGGGCAGTATCCATGCCAACCTGCAGAGGAAGTGACTCACTTCCCCTCTATGCTTTTCCTGGGTAGTGCTTGTAGAGCAATTGAGAGGAGTGGTGTTATTGCTTAGGGGCGAAGAAGCCCCTAGCTCACCAAAATTTTCTCAATTTCCAGGGTTGTGGACTTCCCAGGCTTGCATAACTGACGCTACAATACCGACCAAACTTAGGTGATACATAGCTTCTCTCAGGTCCCTTTGCTTAGTGTTGTCATGGGACTTTGAAGAGTTATAGAAATCCCTTCCATGTAGGCAAAATGCTTACTTTAGGCACCCTGCCAGGTTTGGAGCTTGCTTTATGGGGATAGCCATGCTGAAGGTGGAAAACTCCAACTCTGCCCACTGTCCATGGTATGGCTAATAGCCACCTTATACTGAATGTGTCTAAGCAGTGCTCAAAGAAGAACGGTGGGCTGCTTACCGGTAACTGTTCTCCTTCAAGGTGGGCTGCTCACATATATTGAGGACCCCACCATCCCCGCTATCCAGAGTTGGCGACTTAAAGGGGACTGAGGAGGGTCAGGGTCAGGGCCATGTATGTAGCCACGAAGTGGCCAGAGGGGGCATCGGCCACTGACCCTGCTGCGACAGGCTAGGGCAAAAAGCTTCCTACCAATCATGCGCTGCAGCACGTAGACACCTAATACTAAACGTATGCAAGCAGCCCATCTTGAAGAAGGATGGTTACTAGTAAGCAACCCACCATTTTGAGTGGATCCAGGGTAGCTACAGTTTAACGGTTTGGCATAAGTAGAAATCAGATAGGTGTGGGGGAGGAAAAACAGGGAGGAGGTGTATGGTTTGAGCTGAAACTGAGATAAACAAATGACAGTTTTAGTTGTTTCACTTTGAGAATCATGGTTTCTCACAGCAAATAAAGAGAATGTAATATTTGTTTAATAATGCTGATTGTAAAATTAAGTGAATAATAAAATTAGTATTGTACATCCTGCAAAGTGACTCATGTGAAACTAGATATACTGTTTAGCAAAGTACACAATTAGCCTGTGGAATGCTTGCCATAATGTATCGCTGCAAATGAGATCTCAGCAAGATTCAATAATGCAATGGAAACTTATGTGAATAACAAGAATGTTCAGAATTACAATAGCAAGATTTAAAAAAAAGAAAATCCGGAAAGAATATAAAACCTCTTGTTTCAGGGCATAAACCAATAGCTAGCTAACTGGGGTTATGAAGAAACCTTCCCTGGTCATAGGTTGTTTTCCTTACTGCAAGGTTTCTTACACCTTCCCCTAAAACATCTGATATTAGTCACTGTTGAAGACAGGATAATTGACTAGCTGGACCTGATCATGGGTGCCAATTCCAAGATTTCTAGTGTTTTATAGATGGAATGCAGCTGTTATCATCTGGGCATATATATCTCACCTAATTGATTCCCTGCCATCAGGGGTACTGATGGTGCACTGATCTCTCCTGTAGCACCTGACAGTCTCTTGAAGCTTAGACTGTTTTGGTTTAACTGAAGTCATTGGGCTCAATGTGGTCCTTGCATCTAATATGATGGCCTGCAGTTTGCAGATCCAGCTGTATGATCTGATGGTCCATTATGGCCTTAAACTCCATGAAACTATGAAAGAAATTTTAGCAGCTATATAGGCAAAGGCAAAATATACATTTCTCACTTATATGTATACAAGGATTCTGTCTTATACATATTTTAGCTGACAGCTTCTCTTTAGTCATTTCCTCGTGAAATTGCTAAGGTATTAACAACATGGTTGTATGCTATAAAGATTACTCAAAATCATTGATCTCTACAGTTCCAGAAGATAAGGAAAATAAATAAATTTTATTTGCCCTCATGGAAGATCATCAAGAAATGTCCTATATAATTAACTGTAATCATAGTGAGTAGAATTGCTGTTACAGAAATATTACAGTGCAGACTTGGGAACATGGAAACTTTACATCCTTTCTTAATGACAGTTTCAGATCAACTATCATGCTGAATGATATAATTGGATCTCTTACCTGAGTCATTTTGAGGAAAATTACATTTTTCAACCTAGGGATTAGCAAAAATAATTAAATAGCTGAACCAAAATCCTGGAAGATTTACATTACAAACTGATTTGAAAAAATATAATCAAAATTTTATAAAATGTGTGGTTTTATCAAAAGTGAGAGGCTTCATCTACCATTTACACCTTAGGACATAAATATGACAATCACAGGGATACTTATTAACATACGTAAGTTTAGACTGACTGCCAAATTCGAGGTCTGAAAGAAATTTCTCTAGTGTATACTAGCATAGGTCCTTATGTTTTTTGTTTCATTTGCATTTAAACATGAATATAATGCTTCTGAAAGTTGCCAGACCTGGTGCTTGGAGTCCTGTATTTACTGAAGAGGAAAGATGTATGTATATAGATCATGTGCTAAACTTTCAAGAACTCTCATGTAGGGACATTGACACAAGCCGTGAGAGAACTCCTGTGTTCTGTTTATATTTCCTGGCAGGGGGAAGCTAATGAGTTCATTCTACCTCTATAGAAGCTGGGTATATCCAGCATGAGGATTGTCAGCTAACTCTTGTAACTGGTATCAGTGGGTATGGTTGGTACTGGTAAAATATATATATAAAAAGAAATGACAAAGATTGGAATAGGACGTAGGAATTCTGAATTTTTGTGCTTAACTGTCTCAGCCTTGTGCCTTCTGTAGAAGTCCTCCTGTGCATAGAGCAGCTCAGCATCCCAAGGGGGGTATATACTGGAGGGGCGTCTTATGAGCTTTGCTTTGGGAATAAGTTTGTTGGTTTTTTTGTAAATCCAGCCATAGGATGGGTTTGCTGAACTGAAGAACAGTTGCTTTGGTTGTTTGATTTAAGGGTCACTGAGCTAAAGAGGGAAACTGGGTCAGGTGCCTGCAGAGCAACCTCAGGTCATGGGGAGAGGAGGTGCTCGGGAAGCAGCCAGTCAATTCAGTCAGGTTTTTTGAGAAAAAACAACAAGGAGTTGTGTGGCACTTGAAGACTAACAGATTTATTTTTTGCATGAGCTTTCGTGGGAGAAGATCCCACTTCCTCAGATGCTTCGAAGATGGGTTCACCATGATGATCCATCATGATCCTTTGTAAATTGTGTCAGTGGTTAATTACTGTAGCTGTGGCTTTTTTTTTAAATGCTTATTTTCAGTTTGAATTTGTCTAGCTTCAGTTTTCAGTTTTTTTGTTTTGGTGAACTAGACTAACAAGGCTACCCCTTTAGAACGTAGTAAAAGTAATGTGTCTGGAGACAAGAACAGGGAAAACTTAGGGGTCAGGACTCATGGGTTCTAGCTGACAAGCCTGTCTCCTTCACCAACAGAAATTGGTCTAATAAAAAAATGTCACCTCACTCACTTTGTTTGTCTAATACCCTGGGACCAACTTGCCTATAATACCAGTCTGGACTGTGTTATAACTTTCTCTGATTAATAGAAGATCCCCTTGTTAAATATTTGTTCTCCTTGTAGATTTTTATAGACTGTGATCAAGCCACCCCTTACCTTTTCTTGGTGAATCTAAATGGAACAAACTCTTTCAGTCTATCACTCTGACATGTTTTTTAATACTTTGTCCATTTGCAGGGCTTTTCTCTGACCCCTTTCCAATTTATCAACATCACTCTTGAATTGTGGACACTTGAACTGGACACAGTATTTCAGTAGACGTTATACCAGTGCCAAATACAGAGGTAACATAACTCTGATTTGACAATCCCCTTACCTTCAAGGATTTCTGAGCATATGCAAACATTAATTAATGGATACTTTCAGCACACCTGTGAAGCAGGGAAGAGCACAAGATTCCCATTTTAGAGATGGAGAAACAAAGTAACTGATTATATGAGTTGCTTAGTATTATAGTCTGTTGTATTGGTATTATAGACAAGTTGGTCCCAGGATATTAGAGAGACAGAGTGAGTAAGGTGATATATTTTGTTGGACCAGTTTCTGTTTGTGAAGAGACTAGCTTGTCACCTAGAATCCATGAGTCCTGACTCCTAAGTTTTCCCTAGTATTCCCTCCAGACACACTACATTTGCTAACTTCCAAAGGGGTGGCCATGTTAGTCTAGTTCAGCAAAACAAACAAGGAGTCCTGTGGTACTTTTAAAGACTAACAAATTTATTTATCGCATGAGCTTTCATGGGAGAAAATCCCACTTTGTCTGCTTTTGCTGTTTCTACTAAAATAGCTTCAAACCCATAACTTGCTTTCCCCTCTTCTCAATAATAAGGGAAACTGAGCTGAAGACTAAGTATAGAGTCTATGAAGCAACAGAATAAATGAACCCTGAAGAGAAGAATGAAGATGAATGTATGGGGAAGTAATAAGTAATTTCTAGATAATACTCTAGCAAGAGGAATAAGATTCAGAAAAAGACCAGAAAAGTTTCAGTATCATTCTTATTGCTCGTGTGTCCTTTTTAGAGGCCATTGGTAATTTTATACCATGGTAAAATCATGTATAATGGGTTTTACGGACATGATAACCTAGCCTGTCAGCAAACTGCAATGAGATTAACTTCCTCATACATTATCAGGGTCTGGATTTAAGCCTCACTATTTCCTCTATATATAGCTTTCTTTATTTAAAATCATCTGATGATGTAATTCTATATCTTTATATTTTCCCTGCAGAATGAACAGCAGACACTGAGGTCAAATAATCTTTCTTGATGATGGAGGGATTGCACATGGACCACAGGGTCTGAAAATGAAAGCCAAGTAGGTCCCTTCTTAGTGTGACCTTTTCTGTAAAATTGTTTTTTTTCCCCAAACATATGAAGATTAATTTTTCATTGCTGAATAGACTTATTTCTATCTACTACTATCCTGGCTTTATCAACTCTAGCATGATATATGGTTTTTACTCAGCACATGAGCCTAGAAAGATGAACTTAATTGTATTAAACATTTCATTAAGCTCTGAACACTGCTGGGGTTTCCCACCTCACTTTGTTAGTTACATAATTGTTTAGCTCTCTCAGTAAGGTAACTGATTGTATTTTGATTTGTAGTAAAAACAAGCCAGCAGAAAGGCCCTACGTGAATGCTCCCAAATTTTGGGAGAGGGAGATTGTATTAGGCACCCTACCTTAGAGGTATTGAATTATTATTATGTATTATTAAAATCCCACTTTAGCAATTGTCCAGTGTTTTTCTGCTCACAGTCCTCAAATCTCTTTACAAAGGGGGTGAAACATGGTTTGCTGCATCCTAACTCAGAATGAATTTTGTGACAGAAGTACATCTAGGGATTTGGCTATCATGTAAACTAGTATCAGTTCTGTGTCAATTAGACAATCTGTAGATTGTTATCTAGTCTACTTTATTTTAGGTGTTTTGAGGGCACCTATCACCTACATAGCTAAGAGTTCAATGCAGTTAGACAAAGTAAACAGAAGAATTGTTACTTGTATCTCTACTAAAGTATTATTTAAAAATTGGTATCTAATTATTGTCTCTTAATAGCATGCCCATCTGGTGAATAAGGGAAGTGGTCACTTTGGTTCTGATGTCTACCTTTTGAGTTCTTCTTCAAAGAGCATTGAACACAGTTTCAGTTCTGTCTTATCTACTTCTGCTTCCTTTCCCCATTGCTGTTGGTTCTTCCTTAGCTCAGCCATGAAGGTATGGGCAGGGCAGATTTTTGGCTCACCTACCCCCTTCACTGGAGACCCTTTAAAGACAGATGGGTATGACTTGACTTTTGAATTGGACCACCAAACCTACCTAGCCTTGCAGGTCTGCTTCAGCCACTCTGGCACATTAGCCCCAGTGACAGAGCCAGGAGATCCTGCTTCAACTGCGCCTACACGCAAACAGCACTCGAAGACTGTTTCACAAGATTTGTGAGATGTACACCCTCCCTGTCCCCTGTGCCTACTAAACACAGGGTTAATGGCCTGGCTGCTGGATTCCTATTCACATTGCCCCCATTCCCCTCCCTCCCTTTTCCTCTTCAAAGCATTTTACAAGTAGCAGCTGGATAATGAAATCTCCCAACACTCCCATGAGTAAGCATTCTAATTCTGCAGATGGGGTACCTGCAACACTGACATTAAATGACTTTCTTAAGGCAGAAGAAGGCATATATTTTAGAGCCAGGGCTAGAGCTCATGTATTTCTTGATATCTACTTGCATAGAAATTGTCAACTCCAAAACATTTAAAAATCATGAATCAGGACAAGTGCTACACTAAACACTATTTAAAATTAGTGTCTTGTCTCGACTATGATTTGACAGTAGAAATAGCTGATGTGCACTGCGTCTTTCTGTAGCAGTGAAGAGAGAGTCTCTGATTACAACAGGACTTTGAGAGGGGCAAAGATGAAGTGAAAGAATTATGGTTATTTTGAGTTTGCGCTGCAAAATGCAAGTAAAGACTGTTTCTAAATTTACCACTCTGTTGAATTTCTCCGTAGGTATCTTCTGAAGTTATCAACACCACTGGCCAAGGATTTTAACTGTAAATGGCTTTAAATTTTGGCAGTCTGTGTTAACACACTGATATTCAAGCACAGTAACTTCTTAAATGCATATGTGGAGCTCAGGTGTGCATGTTCTCCCTTAATTGGGAGGCGCTCCCCCCAGAATCTGGCCCATATAACAACGCTGGTGGTATCAGTATTCTTAGAATTAAATTGAGTGTGTTAGAAACATTATCGGCATGTCAGTATGGTGGAGAGGAATGATGACAGAAGGATAATGGCTAGAACAGGTATTGTTCCAGCATTTCCTTACTTGTGCAGAGAAAATGTACCTGAGCCACTTTCCTTCTAATTTAACAAGGTTTTGTGTGTGCATGCATGAATAATCCTGATAAGTTATACATCTGTATGAATTTTAAAACAGCTCTTAATATTTAAAAAATATCTCTCCTCTCCTCTTTCCTTCGTTGTCTTAAATATTAAAGGTATTTAACATCAGCAAGGCCAACAAAACATGTTCTGAGTTTATATATCAAGCTTTTCTGCAGGAGTGATGAACAAAAAGAAAGTTGAAACAATAGGAAAGTATACCAAAATACCAGATGAACACATTTTTCAATACACTAATTTTGAAAAGCCTGTTGTGATATATCTATATCTATATTTTAACCCAACATCTCAGAACAACACCAGCCAGGGCTGAAATGCAGCATGTGAAATTTCAGAAAGATGGGTTTGGTTCTGCAGAAATTGCAGGGGCAGAGTTCAAAAGCAGGATTTAGAAAGAGAAGCCAGCTTCCTTTAACTTTGGAGCTGCTACAGCCATTCCGCAAGGCAACCTATTATTTTGAGAACTTGCCTAAGAACTTGAATGTGTAAAACAGGTGTTTTGTTACTGCTTGGTTTATTGGATGACTATCTCTATGGGTTTAGCAAGAGAGATTGCTTAATTAGGGACTCTCAGAAATCTGGACACTCTTGTCAGGGAATTTATTTTAGTAATTTACCTCACAGATGGGATGGGTATCAGTTACACATTAGCTGTGCTTGGGTTTACAATATTTTGCAAAACCAATTTTTTTTGTGGGGGGGATATGAAGCTATAAAATGGTTTATCTAGTAGCACAAATGGTAGGATGGTGGATTATTATAGGGAGACCCTGGCCCTTTTAAGAGGAAGGAAGCCAGTGCACTTGTGACTGTTCAGGTGACCACCTGGGCACTTAAGAAAAGGGTTGTGGTGAGGGCTGCCTGAAAGACTTTGGAAGGGAGAAAGTGAGAACTGCCAGAGAACAGAGGAATTGCCTGACAGGAGGAGCTGTAGGAGACCAGTATGTTAGCTGCTTGTAATATGTTGGGTGGAAAACTGTTGTGAGGAGAGGCTAGAGATAGGGCACCCTGCCAGGTTATAAAAAGGCTTTTGCATTGGCTCCAAGGAATGAAGAGAAGAACCAATGTGATCAGTAGAACCCGTGTGTAGAAATCAGAGGTTGACTTTGGAGGGAAATCCTAAGGCGTGACGGTAAGACTCAGACATTGAGGACTGGAGAGTGTAAAGCTACAGAGAGCCCACAAAGATTTGTAGCTTGCAAGGCCAGAAGGGAGCACTGTGGTCATCCAGTTTCACCTCTTGTTTGCAACAAGCCATAGAATGACCCCAAAATAATTCATAGAGCGTATCTGTTAGAAAAAGAATTCAACCATGATTTAAAAATGATCAGTGGTTAAAAAAATCTACCATAACCCTAGGTAAATTGTTCCAATAGCTAATGCCTCTCATGGTTAAAAATGTATGCCTTATTTCCAGTCTGAATTTGTCTATCTTCAACTTCCAGTCATTGGCTCACACGGTGTGTTTTTCTCCTAATATCTGGCTTACCCTCTGGCAGAAGACTTTAGGAAAGGACGGTGGGAGGAGCCCAGGAACAAGGGGTTGGTCCTGGTGGGAGATTTCCCTGTGAGCAGGGGTGAGATTCACAAGGCAAGAGGCTAGGGCCATGAAGCACTATAGAGAGCTATCTCCTGGGAGCCCTGACTTAGGGTTATGGGAGAACTCCCAAGAGCAGAGCAAGTTGAGGAGACTGGGAAGGTGGGGTCCTGGAGTAGGGGCTAATGAAATGGCTATAGTGGTTAGTGGAGCTGGGGTGAGTGATCTGGGAATGGTGACCTGTGAATGCCATGAAGAACTGTGCCGAAATCTTGGTTTCCGTAGGGGTTTTGCAAACCATGACACTTAATGTAAATGATTTGAATTTGCTTCTATGAGAGACTAATATCCCTATGCACGGCCTGTATAAAGGGGAAACTGAGGTGCATCATTGTTTGCCACAGGACGGCACCCCAGGCAGGGGTAGCCTTAGATAGGAATATTCAGGACTGCACTATAAAATGTTGAATCTGTGCACCAGATTGGGACATATCAGGTTACAATCCAGATCAATGAATAGCCATGTGACCATGACCTCTATAAAGCCTTGGTACTCTAGCCTCCAACATAGACTGCTCACAAAGAGCTTGCAGCATGTAATTCACTCCCAACTATGTCTGTATATGCTGCAGCCAGCCAGCCATCTGTTCTTTTATCCTACCCTTAGAAATTGCTGCAGGGTGATTCCAACACGTATCCAATTCCAGATTTCTCCCTAGAAACGTATGTCCTTTACTACTCAGCCCTCTTCTGGACAGTACAAATATAGTGAGTTTGAAGCAACCTTCAAAAACTGTTTGGGGGACACTTCAGTCTCCCTGCTCACTTTATGGATGATATGTTAATAACCGTACTTGGGCAAATAGATTACAAATCAAAACTTCAAAGAGAAACTGTAGAATTGGAATTCATACAAAGATTTGACACTGTTGCCTTAGGGTTAAATAGGGATTTTGGGTTCTTTTCTTATTATAATTGGTGGATTTTACCTTACCTCCATCTAATATGTTATTCTCCACTGTTTGAATCTGAACAACTGCTTTGATTTGCTTTAACAGTCTGACCTGATCCTTCTGACTTGTACTTTCCTGCATTTATTTTCCTCCCATTCTGGAAGTTGCCCATCTTCAAGCATCTGATGGTCTGGGATTTCTCCCACAAAAGCTCATGTGACACTTTTGAAGACTAACAAAGGTAATCATCACAAGATTACTTGTTTGCACTGCTGATCCAGATGCACTTGGTACTGCATGCCTTTAACTGAATGCTAGTGATGCTTATAATATGGGTGTATGAATCTTTCTCTTTAAGGGGGAGAATGGGACTTCCAATCTTTCTTGTAAGAGAGAGAAAATACCTTTCGCATCCAGAGTGGAGGGTACAAGTTCTGAGTTCAGGAGCAAAGACTTGCCAGCTGACTTTCATTAAGCATGCATGCCTTTTAAAGGAATTGTTTGGGCTATGGGACAGAACTGTAGGTGCAGGGTTGAATATATTGCTCCTGGGCTCTGGGTCAAGAAGACGTCTGTAAGGGGGCCTGGGATTGAATAGCACAGAGGGTGAAAGAGAGAGACCATGCTGATTTTCCTTCAGAGTGCTGGGGCTCTTGGTATTGTGCAACCCTTCTAGAGAGCTTAATAAAATATTTTACTCAGTACATCTAACTATGCCATGCCTCATTGTGTGAACCTCAAAATCAGTGGGATGCTGCTTATCCCACTGAGTTTAACTGAAGATCCATTAAAAAGATTAGAGTCTGTACAGAGAAGAATTGTATTCTCTTCTTTTTAACTTCTCATGCTTGGTTTTTTTTCATGAGCTGTGCCTCTATTACTGTAGATTGATTTAACTGCAGTTAAACTTTTCCAGGAAATTAATTCCGTGATGGGAGTCCTGAGCAACAATCATGCAAACTTCCTCGTAGTGTCTCCTCAATGGGTGTCTATGCCCCCGAACATTGAAAATGTGGCTCAATAGTAATAATAAAACTCTATTAAAAAGACATAAAAGAACATTAATGTTGAAAAAGTCAAGCACTCTAAAGTCAGGAAATATCAGAAGTTCATTTGTCTTGTTTCCTATTTCCTATTATGAAACTGTCTCTAGTTATATGATTATATACTGTTTATTCACAAAGGTTGTTTTGTTTTAATTTTGAACCACTGTTTCATATCCAGAATCTGTAGGGCAGTGGGTCTGCAACCTGTGGCTCTGAAACTGCCTGTGGTTCTTTGACTACCTCCTTGTGGCTCTGGGGCCCATCTCACCACTGGTGAACCCTGTGGGCAGCATGCTCCGCTTCTGCTCCCCACCCTGCAGCGGACCGTGTGGCAGGTGCCCTGGCTCGGTTCCCTCCCCCCTGCCACCAGGAGGCTACAGCCACTGTGGCTGTCAGAACACTTGGTTGCTGAAGGAATTTTAAAAAGTGGCTCCTTTTATCTTCTGGGGTGCTCACCCCTGCTAGGGGATGGATTCTTGGCCCGTACGTGTAGTCTTGGAATCCTACCTTATTGAAGCAGCTGCTGCTTAAGTAACTCGGTCATAGAGTGGGGGTCTATTGCAAGAGTGAGTGGGTGAGGGTCTGTAGCCTGCATTGTGCAGGAGGCCAAACTAGGTGATCATAGTGGACACTTCTGACCTTAAAAGTCTATGAACCGATGAATCCCTGGGCTGGGGTTGCTCATTGTCATCTGCTTTCCTTTGGTATCTTTACTACTGTAGCTAGATTTTCTGAAAATCTCCTAGGTAAAAGCATATGTGCTAAATACAAGGTATTTGCTTAGTTAGTGTTGCAAATTTTTTTATTCCTTCTTCATTTTTCAATGATTGTATTTTTTTTCAGGTGCAGCTCCTGATCTTCAAACGTTATTGAACCTAAAGCTTCTATTTACTTGATGGACACAGAAGGCATCCACAGAGGGTTGTGTTTTTGTTTTTGTTTTTTTTTTTGCGCACATGAGTGTGTCCTCTGTGTTTGGAAGATCCTCCTTCAGAGTGTCTAAGCATGATGAAAGCAATAATTTAAGAACTGGACAGGGCCAACTCAACCAACAAGCAAATAAGGCAGTGACTTTGGGTGCCTTAGAGACAGCAGTGGCGCCATATGGCAGGCAGGGCAGGCCTGCTCAGAAGCCAGAATTTTGCTCTTGCCTCTCCTGGAGCCGGCCAGTCCACCCCTAGGGGTGGAGCAGGCCAGCCTATGAGGTGGGCTCTGCTTTCTCACCCTGCCTTTGGGCTGGCCCTCCCTGCCCTTAGGGATGAACAGCTGGCCCAGGGGAGGGTGGGGAGAGGAAAGTCCTGCCTCTGGGCTAGCCTGCTCTGCCCTTGGGCCAGCTATTCTCCACCCTGGGGGCAGGGCAAGCTGGCCTGAGTGAAGGCCATGTTCCATGCCCTCCTCCCCATAGCGGGGTGCAAAACCAAAAGCTGGGTCGGGGCCACAGCTCCTTGAGTTGGCCCTGGAACTGGAGAAGTCTCTCTGAACTCTTCTACCATGTACAATTATAAAAAAGCACCTTCTGCTACACCAGAATAAAATAAATAGTTTGATATATGCTGTAATTCACTAACATTTCTACAGATTGATTAAAAGAAAATGGACCATTAGAACAGAAAACAGATAATACCTACAATCTAGTCAGTGCGACGGAATAGCTAAATGGCAATTTACAGTTTCCTAGAATGACTTTGCCTGGAGGACACCACTTTTCATGATGTTAATATCACCAAGCATCAGCTGGGTGGAGGAGTATATAAAACATAGTGTAATGGAGACATTACTTTATTCTACACGTCCTGTATGTGCTATCATCACAATATCTGAGGGAGAAGCTATGCCAGAAAGCTTTTCCTGCCAGGCTCTCTAAGACCTCAGCCTAGTAATATAGGAACAGCTACAACAGAATTCATTGCGTAGTGTTCTCTATGATTTGTTTTGAAAGTACAAAGATATAGATATCTCTTAATACAGTTAGAGAACTGCTTAGAGGTAAGAAAATTAAATCCAGCACACTCTGAATAGGTACTCTGCAGATCTATCCTCTAAATTCATGTCCAATTTTTGCAAAATCTTTTAGAAAGAAGAAACAGAATAAATGAAATGGAAAAAAAGTGAAAAGTCTCTCTATTCACACTCTAATCCTCACATGTGTAACAGGGTGAAGTGCAGAGTTTCAGGCAATGAAGTCAAGAAATAGGGAAAAGAAAAATATCTATTTCTTCTTACCTAGAAAATCTACTGGACAGGAGTTAAAACATAATAAAGGAAAATGTTTAATATTTATACTGACTTAAGGCTACCAAATTGGCTATTAATCAGATATACAGATAGAACAACAGTCATGAGACAGGATTCCTGGCAGAGATAAAATATTGGGCCAGATCCTGGCTCCTGCTGTTTCCATTTTGCCTTAAAACAATAAACAACAAAACCCAAATGATGCAGACATAGTGGTGAAGGATCCTGAGGAGGCACACAACTGACATAGAAAATTCCTATGCCACTCTATCTTGACTGCTCCTTGTGTAGTAGGGCATTTCCAGGAAGCAGCTATTTGGCTAGCAAAATCATAGAATCATAGGGTTGGAAGGGACCTCATGAGGTCATCTAGTTCAACCCCCTGCCAGAGGCAGGACCACTCCCACTAAACTGTCCCAGGCATGGTTTTGTCCAGCTGGGCCTTAAACACCTCCAAAGATGGAGATTCCACCACCTTCCTAGGCAGCTCATTCCAGTGCTTCACCACTGGCCTAGTAAAAAAGTTTTTCCTAATATCCAGCCTCGACCTCCCTAACTGTAACTTGAGACCATTGCTCCTCGTTCTGTCCTCTGTCACTACTGAGAATAGTTGAGCTCCATCCTCCTTGGAGCATCCCTGCAAGTAGTTGAAGGTTGCTATCAAATCCCCCCTCAATCTTCTCTTCTGCAGACTAAATAAGCCTAATGCTTTCAGTCTTTCCTCATAGGGCTTGTGCTGCAGCCCTTTAATCATTTTGGTTGCCCTCCTCTGAACTCTCTCTAGCATGAACCTGTCCTTTTTGTAGTGGGGAGCCCAAAACTGAACACAGTATTCTAGATGTGGCCTCACCAGTGCAGAATAGAGGGGAATGATCACATCCCTTGATCTGCTGGTAATACTTCTTTTGATGCAGCCTAGTATGCCATTGGCCTTTTTGGCAGCAAGAGCACACTGCTGACTCATATCCAGCTTCCCATCTACCATGACCCCCAGGTCCTTTTCTACACTGCTGCTACTCAGCTGAATGTACCCCAGTCTGTAGCAGTGCAAGGGGTTTTTCCGTCCCAAGTGCAGGATTTTACACTTGTCCTTATTGAACCTCATAAGATTTCTATTGGCCCACTGTTCCAATTTATCTAGGTCTCCCTGAATCCTGTCCTTGCCCTCCAACGTGTCTACTGTTCCCCCCAGCTTGGTGTCATCCGCAAACTTACTGAGAGTGCAGTCTATTCCATCATCCAGATCATTGATGAAAATGTTGAACAGAACTGGCCCTGAGACTGACCCCTGGGGCACACCACTCGTTACTGGTTGCCAGCTAGACATGGAACCATTGATTCCTACACCCTGAAACCGTTGATCTAGCCAGTTCTTTATCCACCCTATAGTCCACCTATCCAACCCATACTTCCTTAATTTGCCAATGAGAATGCTGTGGGGAACTGTATCAAAAGCCTTGCTAAAATCAAGGTATATCACGTCAATGGTTCTTCCTGCATCCAGAAAACGAGTCATCTGATCATAGAAGGAAATGAGATTGGTCAGGCATGATTTACCCTTGGTAAATCCATGCTGACTGTTCCTGATCACTTTATTTTCCTCTAAGTGTTTTAGGATGGATTCTTTGAGAACCTGCTCCATAATTTTTCCAGGAATTGAGGTGAGGCTGACAGGTCTGTAATTCCCCGAATCCTCCTTTTTCCCTTTCTGTGAAGTCTGTACAAGCCAGTGAGTCATGTGTCTTCTCTAATTTGTCCTTTGGTTTGGCCTGGCCTGCCATCCCCAGAATGAAGGAGGTGTAGAATTTCAGCTGTCTACATGCCAAAGCATAGTTTGGACTTCCATAGTCTGAACTAAGCAGTTCCCCGTTAGTTCGAACTAACCACAGGTTAGTTTGAACTAAATGGGGACTTTTTATTTCGAACTAACCATGCGTCTGTCAAATTTGTTCATGTGGTTAGTTTGAACTAATGGTTTAGTTCAAACTTCTTTAGTTCAAACTAAGCCCTAGTCTGTGTTTACATTGCACTTAGTTCAGACTAAGTGCTTAGTGTGAACTAACCAGGCAAATTTATTAGTTTGGACTATAAGCTTTGCTTAGTTTGAACTGAGACATTTCTTTGTTTGAACTAGGCAAAGCCTAGTGTAGACATGGACTAAATTAGTCCAGACTAAGTTTGCTTTGTCTGGTCTAACTGGCTAGTGTAGACATAGCCGCATTCAGGGAGTGTCCTTTCATGACTTTGGAAGTCCCTCTGGAAGCATTAGGTACTGAGAGATTGGAGTCATATGCTGTGTATCATCTTAGTTTTGGAGGCAAATGACAAAATCTGATTTCTGATTGTTTTGTTCTTTTACTTATTGAGAACAAATTAATTTGTTCTTTTAGCTATCAAAATAAATTTTAACTATTGCCTTGTGTATATAAATGATATATTTTATGTGGTGGTAAACTGAGTAAGATCCGAAGAAAGGTCCATAAGGACAGACTACTTATACTTTTTTAATGTGTTCCAATAAGGCGCTCTTGAGATTCAACATACAGCAGCTCAAATCTTGGATTTTATATATTGATTGGACAGGTCAGGAGGAGATTTAGGATTTAGTCATTAGGGTATTGGATAAATCTGTAGAACAGGCACAATCAGCTGACTGCTTCAGGAGACAAGTGAGTTTTTGTAACCACAAACCCTATAGGACAGATTATTTTTATATCACAAGCACTATACACCATTAAAAATGTAGGAATTATTACCTAGAATGACGTGCCCCCCCCAGATACCTTTAACCTAACATCTAGAGACCTCAGGAACACAGATAGTATAGGTTGATAATTCATTTCACAGTTATCTTGGGACTGCCTATCCTCACCCATCATGGTTTATTAAACAATGGATCAAAAGGGTTTCAGACAAAATGCAGACACAGCTGCTCTCTTCGCTAGTTGTTTTGGATGCCTGTAAGGTGGTCTTCTAACAGAGAAGCGATTACACATTCAACTAATGTCACAATGGGACTAAAAAGGAACTATTAAATATGTAGGGAAATATCAGCACATAATGGATACAGTCACAGGACTCCAAATTCTCATTCTCCCTAAGCTGCCTCAAAAGAGACATTAACAGATGCTAAGTGCCACATCAGTTGAAATGGCCATATTACACTCTTGGCCAATTATTATGAATGGGAAAATAAAACAGGGAAATTGTTAACTTGCCAAACAAAGAGAGAGAGGCAGTCTGCTGAATAATGAGGTTGCCTTGTCCCTTCAGGTAATTACTTCAAGAGTCCTGTGAAATAAATAGTGCTGTAAAGAATTTCCCCACTCCTTCCGCAGCAGGGATTGGAGACAGAAGTTTTGGGCTTTCCTCCAGAGGCTTGTTGTTGATAGCCAACCCTGATACAGGGAAATGTATTTTGGGAAGAAATACTAGAGGCAATGCAGGCGTTACAAAGGTAAACACCAAGTCCTGCAGCGTAAGTGCTCTGTAAAATGATACAAAGCTTCTAAGGTACATTTGCCCCATGCTGAAAGTTGCAATGTAATACATTTCATGGGGGGGGACGGGACAAAGAAAATGTTGATGGCTCTGAATCAACCTAGTATATTAACAATGAAAGAGGGTAAAGATGAATCATCAGCTGAACAGTACATATCTTAGTTCGATAAATGCTGTTTCTCTCTACATATTTTCAATTAAGCATTTGGGCATCTTTAGCCTATTGACACATCAATTTACTTAAAAATACATACAGTTCTTTCCATTCTACCTTGCACAGGTTAATCTTGCACATAAGCTTAATGTGTGAAAGGAAATACAGTATTCTTGAAGGAAAGTAAAAATATAAATACAAAGTGTTAATAATTAATGTTGTGTTCTTGAAAAACAAATGCCTGTGAGTTTATATGCTTTGGAATTAGCCACCTGCTTCTGGTTCTGTCAGAGACATGTCCCAAGTTTTCCCTCTTTTGTGGAAAAGAGGAAGGTTTGTTCCCTTTGATGTGGATGTAGACTCATTATGTAATGCAACAGCTGGCCAAGACAGACCAAGAGGAGGGAAGGTATTTGGACAACCGAAAAGGACAACTGGAATATTGTGTAAAATTTTCTAAAGGCTCCATTATCTCCTTCCCCGTATTAGTTGAAGATTGACATCTCATTTTTGTGTTAAAGATTAATCAACCAAGAAGGGAAGTGATGCTATTGTCAGTGTTTAATATTAATATATGCAAGCAAATGTATCTTTGAAAGGAGACAAGAACACTGAGCTCCAGGTATTAGAGAGTGTATAGGAGTGCAAATTACAATGATCTAAACTTGAACTATGCCACTTGCTCCTCTAAAGGTCTTTGAAATTAAACTGATCTTCCTGTGCACTGCAGAAACAGAAAGTACTGTAATTAAAATGAATATTTTAACCAAGTGTTTCTTTCTGCTTTGCTGCTGCAATCCCTCTCCTAATGGCAACAGGTGTCTCAGTGAGGGCTTCAGTCACCACCTGTCCTTGGTTGCCTTTTGTTCCTGTCAATGTCATCCGTACTCCATTTTGTATTAGGTGACACAAAACTGTTTCACTTAGGAATTCAGTTAGTGACCCTGTATGCCTGAGCCTGTTCCTGCCCCACCACTTTGAGCCTGAACTAAGAATAAGTAAGGAGAGCAGCTGAAAACTGGTCTTCCTCACAGCTGTCATTCCTTCTGACCATCTGTAATTAGGCCCACATCAAGCATGAAGGGATTATGGAGTTAGTATAGGCTGAAGTGGTGCTGCCCTGCCCTGCTGTATCTGCAAATAATGTTGGCCATGGAGGAAGAGTTCAAAAGGGAGAAGCTCAGTTTAGGACCAGAAAGTTCTGGGAAGAGAACAGGGTGCTAATGTTCCCAGCTCTCAGGAACAGGTGTGATGGAAGACAGAGCCTACTTACAGATGGACCTGTGGATGATCTTTCCTTGCACAGCAGAAAAAGATAGTATAACTAAAATGAATAATTTAACTTTATGGTTCTTGCCTATGGATGGTTCAGGCTCCCTTAAAGGTAGACTTGACTGTGTTCCTGGTAGCTAACCAGCAGGTATTTAGCTGGACTAAGGCTTGACTAAGACTCCCCTGAATGAAGTGAGGTTGGTGGCTTGCCTGGGACTGCCTGTATGTTCATTGGAGGTGGTGGTTACCCACTTTTTTTTTCCCCTTGGAAAGTGTAAAAACGCCTGAGGAACTCAGTTGCAGAGTGGAGATGCTGTCTTAGGTTCTGTGCTTCTGAGTGCTCAAATCCAGATGAATAGCTATGGCTGAGTATATAACCCTGCCACTCCTGAAGAGGCCTCATCCATTCACTGTTCGGTAAGTGACTGGATGGCTTTTACATTCATGCTTCCTTTATTCAGAGACATTTTACCAATGGATTAAGGGAGGCGGGCTCTTATACATTTGTTTATCAATCTGCTGTTTGACTTCAAGGACATAAAATCTTTCCAGATCTGATCTTGCTATGTTTTTCTTTTTTTTTTCTTTTTTTATTCTAATTCCTTGGGTGTATATTAAGCACAGCCCAATCAAGCACAGATGCCCAGGACACACATAGCTATATGTCAGGAACTCCAAGAAATAAATAAAGCATGATTTGAAATAACATTGCAGACTCTTTTTTCTTTCCTAGACATTTTTAATACATCTTTTTTGGCATGTGATGAGCAATTAAAGTGGTCTCTTTCCCTTGTCCACTATTACTTTAGTCTTTAAAAATAGAAGCAAAAAGAGGAGAGATGCAACTGACAAATTCATATGTAAAGAACCTTCAACCATATTGAACTCAACAGCTGAATTTGACACAACATAGCCTTTCTTTCATTGTGTTTACAAGCACAAATCCCAGTAGAAAGAACAAGCATAATGCAAGTAATGCATCTTTTGTATAATCTATCTAAAAATAGCCCAAGGGGTTTCATAATGCCACAGAATAGAGTTACAGTGGAAGAGAAAATAAAGATTATAGGACCTTAGGATTTGGGCCTTTCTCAAATTTTACTCACATAAACTCTCCTTGACTCTAGACTAAGAACTAAACTCTGAATTTAGCTCACATTTTCTTAAATTACATTTCAGGATCCTGGAGATTTTTTTGGGACATGGCATCTCAGTAGAAATAGGAGTGAGTGAGGTCTCATTTGAGGCATCCTTACATTTCTGTATCTAGGTAAGGAATTTGGAATTCAGTGTTTGACACTTTCCCCTTTCTCCACTCCTCTCACTTGCTGACTAGACAAATATATTATGAATCAGTCCATTCACCTTGCATATTCCAAATGGCAAAATGTAGCAGTGATTCAGATGAAGGCCACGTCATAGAATCATAGGGTTGGAAGGGCCCTCATGAGGTCATCTAGTCCAAACCCCTGCCAAAAAAAGCGGGACCACTCCCACTAAATTATTACAGCTAGAGTTTTATCCATCCTTTCATGATGGCTCACAACATGTTCAGTTCCATGGTCCATATTATCACAAGGTTCACTTTCATTATTAAAATAAGTGATAATATCATTTTACGTGCTTCGTCTGAGCTATTGGGGCCTCATGAAGTGAGTGATTGCATGGGGGTGCTTGGTTTCTAATTTGACATTTTTTGTTATACATGCAGTCAGTGATTTTGCTGCTGTTGGCAGTTTAGGAATAGAAGTAAATGATACATATGCAAACCCCCATTATTCCCAGACATTTTTCATTCAAAGTTTAGAGTTAACTTTGTTGGATGTGAGTGGCAAAACAAACAAGCTCTGCAAGCATACCCATGCAGCTTTGCCAGTGCTCCTGTCAGACATGTTAGTTTTTTTGATCAGATGCAAGTCTTAGTCTTTCAGTTTAAGATCAGTGGAAGGACTCCTGTTGCCTTCATTGGGAGTTGGATCAGACCTTCCAGGAACAGAAACTGGCAAGACTATGAAACTGAGTGGCAGATTTGTGTGTGGGCAAATGGAACAAGAATGTCATCCTCAAACATTTTTCATTTGTGACTCAAGGTAGGATCTGAAGACTGGTTTACAGTCATGAAAAATTAGCCCACTTGTTTTAGAACTACATAATGTCCTTGGGAAGGGGACTTTTTTTTGCATGAGACATTCCATATATAATCTAATCAACACTTTGCTATTTAGATTTCAGTTTTGTGACTAAGGGAGTACTTGGTATTTTAAATACAGATGTTTTGAAATTTCTGCCCAGTGGTGTTGTGAACCATGAGCATCATTTTAGTAGGCACAGCACTAACCATTATTACAACCTTGTTTTGAAAACAGATCTCTCTCTCTCTCTGTGAAGTCTGAAAACTGTCTGCATTTGAAAACTGCATTGCTTTGTTCATGACTCTATGTGACCGTGTGTGTGTGTGTGTGTGTGTGTGAGAGAGAGAGAAAGAGAGAGAGAGAGAGAGAGAGAATGTCATGAACAAAACAAAGCAGTTTTCAAATGCAAAATGAACACAAATTCAGTTGTGCCATGATTCTTATAGGGCATCTGCAAGATAACTGCTTTTCTGCTGCAGAGTTGCATGTTCATTTTTTAGATTATCTCCCAACAATATGTGAAACTGAGGTCAAAAAGAAAACAGCAGCAAGGCTTTATCATATTGAGTTAAATGAATAATCTTTTTCTTAAACTAGAATTATATTTAGAGTTTTTAATTCATATTACATAATGTTTGTGACTCAGGAATAAGCAAAAAACAAATTGCTCATATGGTAATACAATCTGACATCTATCTTAAAAAGGCATTTGCTGATGTATATTAAAGTCAGTTCAAAGATACAAACTAGGGTTATGTTCAGGGGTGGGGAGGCTGTTTTCTTTTCCTAGATTTAGGAGTGTGTCAAGTTCCAGGACCCAAATAAGTGCTACATTTAGAGCTATTTTAAAAGATCCTTTTAAAGACAAGCTGTTCTTGGGACTCTGCTGGGGTTGGGGTTCAGGCCAATTTGTTTGTCTAAGTAAATTAATTTTATAAAGCATGGACATGAGATATGATTGATGTTGAGTCTGAGTTAATGAGACAGGGCTAGATTTAAGTTAAATTTATGAGCCAGTTTAGGATTAGGATTGAGGCGACTCCATAGGTTTAGTTTACCTGAAAAGCGTGTGCCATTTTATATGTTCAATCAAGTGAGAAACTTTTGGGCTTGTTCTTGGAATAGGTGACACCTTGACTTAAATCGAGATTTATGTCTACACTTACAACTTAGTTTGAATTAATGAGGATTAATAGAAATTAAATTAATGCATGGCTATACTGGCTTTCATTAGTTCAAATTAATGAAAGCTTACTTCACAGTTATGAAACCTCGCTTAACTTCGAAGTAAGGGTTAATTCAAACTTATTATTTCAAATTGACCCACTGTAGCCGTGTTAATTCAAACTCACTATTAGTTTGAATTAACGCTTTTTGACCCTTTCCCTCCCAGCATGCCTTCTTTGTACTATATATTGAGTGGGGGCATGGCCCTTCTTGGGGGGCAACCTTGCCACACCTCCCATGGAGCCCCTTTCCTAATTCAAACTAGCAATTCCTGTCCATAGACATGGCAGTTCAGATTGGGTTTCTAGTGGGGCTATGTTAGTTTGAATTAACTTAAGTCGAACTAATCATTATTAATTTGAATTAAGTTAATTCAAACTAACTTCTAAGTGTAGACATAGCCGATTATATTCTTAGCTCCAGTTTGTGAAACGGATTGAAAAGCAAGGATTGGATTAGGTTTGGAGACAGACCATTTGTCTAGGTTAGGGTTGGGGCTAAGTTTTGGACTTTGTAAGAGTTAGAAATGAAGTGAAATTTTATTTTCAGACTCAGAGTACAACAGGTCAAGTTTGCTGGTCCAGTGTACTGAGAGGGTTTAGGCCAGTTAACTTTAAGCTAACTGTAATGCTAATTCATGACCACATTTTGGATAGGAAATTCATGGGCCCACACTAGGTTTAGTGGGTGGGCCAGATGGTGTACCTCAGGTAGATACTGGCGACAGTAAATAGGCCCTGACTGGATGAGGGCCATCCAATTACAGTCTCTGATGTGACATTTATGGCCCTATGCAAATACTTTTAAAATTTTCTTTAAAATGACATGCCAGAGTCAGTAGAAGTATTAATTTATGTATTTCTGGAGTATAAAAATTCAATTATTTTAAAGAAAGCATGAAGAACAAATAAGAACATTAAATAAAGCAATATATTCCCAGTTAGCACAGATTAGATGTTTACAGTAAATCAGTAAGAAAACGATTTAGAAATTATGGAACCAAAGTCACTAAGAAACATAAAATACTAATTTGTAATAGGTGTTTGTATGCGTAATAGATTAGGGCTGTCTGGACCATTTATGAATTCTGATTGATACCACAGCAACTTTTTTTAACAGAAAAGCTTTGCATCATGAATAAATCTATGTGTGTGGATCATTGCTTACAGATCATTTAGCAGGGAAACATCAGACAGACAAGAATCCTTAAGGTTAATGATGATACTTAGATCTCAGACAGGTTATGCTAAAAACAGCTCAAGTCTTGGAAATAGAGTTTAGTTGGATTAGGCAGCAAGGTAGGATCAGTAGAAATTAGGTTCGGTGACCAGGAGGGATTTAACTGCACACAGGAATAAAGGGATGCAGAGGCAAGGGAAATGTGGGGCTGGAAAGGATAAAGTTACAAACTGGATAAAGGACTCCATGAAGGATGACTCCAGACAGCATGTAATGGTCTGCATGAGGGGAGGACACTCTGCTAGGTTGCTTTTTTGGATCCTGATGGTTGTCCAGGGACTCAGAAGGAAGGCTGAGATAGAGAATGAGGGACACTGAGAGTCAGTGCCTGAGCAACGTGTCAGAGAGTCTGAGACAGGAACTAGTGTTGCAGCCTGCTGAGGGTCTACAGCAATGTTCCCTCTAAGGTTTGACGGCTTGTGTGCAAAATTTTCAACCCGTGTGCAAAACTTTTTCTGAATAAAATTTTTGTGCAACTTCACATGATGGAAATTATTGAAAAATATAGAACAATGAAAAATTAATGTTATTTAAATTGTTTTTATTAATAATTTGAATGTATTCTATGCTAATTTAACATTTTGTCTCATCAGTTCTTCAATCCTGTTTGTCTGCCTTTGTCGGCTTTCCAAAATGTATAAACACATAAAAAAGTTAAAATTAAAGCAATTAACTTGCCTCTCATTTTTCATTTTGCACAGCAGCCCATTTTACAATTTAAAAAAAATGGTCCTAAATTGTTCCTAGCCAGTTCAAATGTGACCCTTTACTTGTTTTACTTAATTGGTCACTATTACTAATCTTGATCACAGTATACTTTATTCCTTCATTTTATTAGTGTTTGCTATATATTTTTTCCCCAGTTTAACCCTTCCCTAAGGAGCAACAGGCCAAAAGGTAAAAAAAAACCAACCCAGGGCTTGACCCTGTGATTACAAATCTGTTATTCTACCAACTGAGCTACAGGCATTCCATATATAAAAATTTCTAGGCATAAAGGATAACTGTGTACTCCACTGCCCCTTGATCCCATCCCCCCCAAACTGCTCTTTATTCCATGTGTGCATCTGTGCAGCAAACTCTTAACATCAGGATTGTGGGTTCCAGCACTGTGCCCCCCCCGTCTACTTATCAGAAGTAAAAGGCTGGACAATCACCTGTTTTTAGAATGCCTGAGGGAGGAAGGACATGAAGGTAAAAAAGAGCCCCTGGATAGCTAGCAAC